>JAZHYW010035786.1:0-109090 GCA_037355805.1 Ixodes ricinus | reverse complement strand
GGCGGTGAGTGGCGTAAGGGCCATGAGTGCGTGAGGGCGGTGAGTGGCGTAAGGGCCATGAGTGCGTGAGGGCGGTGAGTGGCGTAAGGGCCATGAGTGCGTGAGGGCGGTGAGTGGCGTAAGGGCCATGAGTGCGTGAGGGCGGTGAGTGGCGTAAGGGCCGTGAGTGCGTAGGGCGTGAGGGCGTGGGTGGTGAGTGGCGTAAGGGCCATGAGTGCGTGAGGGCGGTGAGTGGCGTAAGGGCCATGAGTGCGTGAGGGCGGTGAGTGGCGTGAGGGCCATGAGTGCGTGAGGGCGGTGAGTGGCGTGAGGGCCGTGAGGGCGGTGAGTGGCGTAAGGGCTGAGGGCATGAGTGTCGTGAGGGCGGTGAGTGGCGTAAGGGCCATGAGTGCGTGAGGGCGGTGAGTGGCGTAAGGGCCATGAGTGCGTGAGGGCGGTGAGTGGCGTAAGGGCCGTGAGGGCGTGAGGGCGGTGAGTGGCGTAAGGGCCATGAGTGCGTGAGGGCGGTGAGTGGCGTAAGGGCCATGAGTGCGTGAGGGCGGTGAGTGGCGTAAGGGCCATGAGTGCGTGAGGGCGGTGAGTGGCGTGAGGGCCATGAGGGCGGTGAGTGGCGTAAGGGCCATGAGTGCGTGAGGGCGGTGAGTGGCGTAAGGGCCATGAGTGCGTGAGGGCGGTGAGTGGCGTAAGGGCCATGAGGGCGGTGAGTGGCGTAAGGGCCATGAGTGCGTGAGGGTGGTGAGTGGCTTGAGGGCCGTGAGGGCGGTGAGTGGCGTAAGGGTGAGCGGTGGTGGCGTAAGGGCCATGAGGGCGGTGAGTGGCGTAAGGGCCATGAGTGCGTGAGGGCGGTGAGTGGCGTAAGGGCCATGAGTGCGTGAGGGTGGTGAGTGGCATGAGGGCCATGAGTGCGTGAGGGCGGTGAGTGGCGTAAGGGTGAGTGGCGTAAGGGCCATGAGTGCGTGAAGGTGGTGAGTGGCGTAAGGGCCATGAGTGCGTGAGGGCGGTGAGTGGCGTAAGGGCCATGAGTGCGTGAGGGCGGTGAGTGGCGTAAGGGCCATGAGGGCGGTGAGTGGCGTAAGGGCCGTGAGTGCGTGAGGGCGGTGAGTGGCGTGAGGGCCATGAGTGCGTGAGGGTGGTGAGGGCGGTGGGCCATGAGTGCGTGAGGGCGGTGAGTGGCGTGAGGGGCGGTGAGTGGCGTAAGGGCCATGAGTGCGTGAGGGCGGTGAGTGGCGTAAGGGCCATGAGGGCGGTGAGTGGCGTAGAGGGCCATGAGTGCGTGAGGGCGGTGAGTGGCGTAAGGGCCATGAGTGCGTGAGGGCGGTGAGTGGCGTGAGGGCCATGAGTGCGTGAGGGCGGGAGTGAGGGTGAGTGGCGTAAGGGCCATGAGTGCGTGAGGGCGGTGAGTGGCGTAAGGGCCATGAGTGCGTGAGGGCGGTGAGTGGCGTAAGGGCCATGAGTGCGTGAGGGCGGTGAGTGGCGTAAGGGCCATGAGGCGTGAGGGCGGTGAGTGGCGAGGGCCGTAAGGGCGGTGAGTGCGTGAGCGGTGAGTGGCGTAAGGGCCGTGAGGGTGGTGAGTGGCGTAAGGGCCATGAGTGCGTGAGGGCGGTGAGTGGCGTAAGGGCCATGAGTGCGTGAGGGCGAGTGAGTGGCGTAAGGGCCATGAGTGCGTGAAGGTGGTGAGTGGCGTAAGGGCCATGAGTGCGTGAGGGCGGTGAGTGGCGTAAGGGCCATGAGTGCGTGAGGGCGGTGAGTGGCGTAAGGGCCGTGAGGGCGGTGAGTGGCGTAAGGGTGAGTCGTAAGGGCCATGAGTGCGTGAAGGTGGTGAGTGGCGGCAGGGCCATGAGTGCGTGAGGGCGGTGAGTGGCGTAAGGGCCATGAGGGCGGTGAGTGGCGTAAGGGCCATGAGTGCGTGAGGGTGGTGAGTGGCGTAAGGGCCATGAGGGCGGTGAGTGGCGTAAGGGCCGTGAGGGCGGTGAGTGGCGTAAGGGCCATGAGTGCGTGAGGGCGGTGAGTGGCGTGAGGGCCATGAGTGCGTGAGGGCGGTGAGTGGCGTAAGGGCCATGAGTGCGTGAGGGCGGTGAGTGGCGTAAGGGCCATGAGTGCGTGAGGGTGGTGAGTGGCGTAAGGGCCATGAGGGCGGTGAGTGGCTTGAGGGCCATGAGTGCGTGAGGGCTATGAGTGCGTGAGGGCGGTGAGTGGCGTGAGGGCCATGAGTGCGTGAGGTTCGGTGAGGGTGAGAGGGGCTGAGGGTGAGTGTAGCTGTGAGGGTGAGTGTAGCTTTGAGGGTAAGGGTGAGTGAGGGGCTTAGGTGAGTGTGGCTGTGAGGGTGAGTGAGGGCGACCTAAAATGCCGACCTCTGCTGAGGGGTTTAAGTTTCGATTCAGTATCCCTTTAAGAAAGATTACAACGCAATCCGTGCATGACTTGGAACGGTACACACCCGACACGACACCTTGAGGTCACGTGACCATGTCACGTGATGCCACTTGACAACATGATTTTATATCGTGACGTCACACCACCGCGTCTCATATCGCGTGACACGAGCTATCGCATGATGAATCACGGTGTCAATCCAAAAATAATATTAAATCTTACCATATCCCATATTGTAATTCGTATATGACGATTTGACTGATATAGAAATATAGCCGCCAATCTTTTGTATTTTCAAATATTCAGGTCATTCAAACACACACATAGATGATAATATATATATATATATATATATATACCGGGTGTTCATTTTAATTCGAACAGATTTATTTTTTAAAAAATCCGTAAAAGATGCACTGATACGGTTTGTGCAGGTGAGTTATACGGCCAGGGGTACTTATGTGGGTGGCTAATCGTTGCGATAAGTCGGCTAATTAATTAAAATTCGTTAATTAACTTTTTAATTAGTTGGAAATAAACATATGGTTCCAATTGGAAACTTTTAGAGCGTCATCGAAAACCACTAAATCAACTCTTTTTAGAACGACTTGAAGCTCGTGGGAAACTCGGGGCGCGCCAAAGTTACCACTAGTGAAGCAGGCGCAAAGCCAGCAGTGGCGGAACGCGGATGATTAGATCATTATCGCGTTCCGCAACTGTTGCTTTGCGCCTGCTTCACTAGTGGTAACTTTGGCGCGCCCCCGAGTTTCCCACGAGCTTCAGGATTGTTCTAAAAAGAGTTGATTTAGTGGTTTTCGATGACGCTCTCTAAGTTTCAATTGGAACCATATGTTTATTTCCACTAATTAAAAGGTTAATTAACGAATTTTAATTAATTAGCCGACTTATCGCAACGATTAGCCACCCACACCTCTGGCCGTATAACTCACCTGCACAAACCGTAAGTGCATCTATACGGATTATAAAATAAATCTGTTCGAATTAAATATATATATATATATATATATATATATATATATATATATATATATCGGGCTAAACCGTTTTAAACCAGTTCGCGTTACTTTTTTTCTCTTTTTTTTTTTGCCATTTAGTCTTAAGTTTGGTTCAGTTCCGGTTCGGCTAAAAATGACACTTGCGCTCAGGTGTTCGGTTCCGGTTCGACGCTTAGCGGTGAGGAAAAGCACCGATGCGGCCGCTTCGCCGACGTTGCAAGCGCCTCGCCGTACGTTCCCCTGCTTTTGCCTCCTCCTCCTTTCCTGTTTTCCAGGAAAGGAGGAGAAATAGCGCGGCGCCGCTATTCGCCGAATTCAGTCACATGAGGAGCAGAATCCCGTGCTGTGCAGGAAAGCCGGAGCTACGGATATGAACGCGCAACTCTGGCTCCCGAAGGGGAGCAGATCGCAGCGCTTACGTCCATTGCGGGCGATGAACATTTTCACTGTACACCAGTGGCGTTGCCAGGGGTGAGGCTTGTGGTTTTTCAGAGCGCCCCCCCCCAAGTCCGGTCTCAGGGCGGCGCCATCTTGCTCAGTTAGGATGTGCTTTGGAGCGGCCATAATCCGATTACGACGCCTTAGCAAGGCTTCGTAGCCGGATTATGACGCGACCAAGCGCACCCCAACCGAGCAAGATGGTGGCGCCCTGAAGCCGGACTTGCAACCTCCCCCTCCCCCCTTTTCGCACCCTACGTCATGAACATCCAAACCACTTCTGCCCCCCCCCCCCCCCCGCCCAAAAGAAAAATGTTTTTTGGTTCCGTTATTGCTGTACTTTCCTGCAGATGTACGGCGGCTCGATTGCCGTGTGCTTAGGACCGGAGAGGCTCATAAGCCGGTTCGGTCGGAGTCGGTCGTAGTGGAAGGCGCATGTGTGAACCAGCCTCAAGGTGCACGTGACTCGCCACGTCGCTCGTTGCCGCGCCGACCAACGGTTTCATTTGAGGAAATGCAGCGCACAGACTGAGCGGCGCCTTGTCAATTGCTTCGGGAGAAAGGTCCAAGGCCGTGGCGCACAAAGGACGGGCGTGGAGAGGCACTCCCTCCGAGCAGCTTGAAGCCCGGATTGCGCATTGTGTTTCGGGGGATTCTTCGCCAGTCCGGGCAGCACGGTGCGCCGGTCTCGCAGGCTGCCGTCTTGGTCGCCCGCTTTCTACTGGATGGCTTCGTTTCTCCTCCAGTTAAGAATGGATATGTAGTTTCATTGTCACGAGAAAAAGGCTTCGCAAGTTCACCTTTCTACAGTCGTTTTCAGCGTTCAGGCATCGAGCATGTGCCACATTCTCTTGAATGTCACACATATGCTCGATTTCTTTTGGATTGCGTTTGCCACAGCGCACGCTGGCTATTCTTTCCGAAAGACACAAGTAATAATTATGACCTTGGTCATTTCTTGGTGCCCGTGTCAAGCTTTGACCAGAGTTGTTGGAAATTTAGCTTCCCTCGCGAATGAGTTCTTTGTACTTTCCAAGTATGCAATACTGTTTGCCCTGCACCGCATTCTGAAAGCGGCAGGAGGAGAAAAGCTCTCGAGATTCTGTCAAGGGTTTGCTTGCGCATTCTACTCCGTTGAACTTTAAGCTGGCAGTGCGGTGGAGGCTCGCCACGCGTTCCCATTCCCGCCCAAACCGCGCGCAGAGAGCGGGGCCAGGTGGTCAAAGGGAGGCGGCGGAGTGCCCGCGGCCAGCGCCTAGCTTCCACCCCACTGCCGTACCCTCCGTGCGCTGGTGTTTCAGAAAACCTGTGGCGCCATCTGGTGGTTAAAGTAGGAACCATTGGTATGTTCCTCGCGTTCCTCGCGCTCAGTTTCCGCGCCCGAGCCAGCGTTTCCCAAGACTCGTTATGTTGTCCGCGGCATTGCGGACAAAAAATAACAGCCGATTTTTTTATTGGTTCTACGATTGCTTCAACGGCTGAATTGAGAAAACAGAGAAGCTCTTTTTCATGAAATTCGAGCGATTTCCGTCAAGCCATATAGCGGAACTTCGGCGGCACGCAGCAGTTGAACAGTGTGACCCGCCACGTTGGGGAGCTCCATTCGAGTCGTCTTTTTTTAATTTTTACTCAGTCTCCATCATGGAGATTCGCCTGTAGCTGGCACCGGTATGTTTTAGAGTTGCCACTCGTGAAGCAGGCGCAAAGCTGGCAGTGGCGGAACGCGATGATAATCTAAAACGAGACCAACAGTGGGAGGATTTCTGGAGCACAACAAGCATGTACCACGTGACAACAAGCGTCGGACCGCGTTCCATGCGGCGGCGTGTGCTTCCAGAACACCTCTGGTTGGATACATATTTCGTTTCTTGTGCATTAATATAAGACAGGTAGGAAACGCCAGAAAGCAAAGGTGGAGTGGTGGAGTGGTCAGCACACCCGACCGGTCATTGGGAGGCCCAGAGTTCAAATCCTGGCTCCGCCGTCTATTTTGGCTTTCGGCGGGTTCGTAAAACTTTGATTCATTGGATTAAGTTCGGTTCATTCATCTGCATATGTTCGTGACGCCACTGAGCGCATGCTCAGAAGGCCTTTCACAATAAGGCCTTCCCAACAATAATGGGTTTGCGTTTGCCAGAGTTGAAAGGGCCAAGACGGTGCGCCAAAGCTATCCAACACAACAAGTTTTTCTGTGCATATATGGTTGGTCTGCTCTGATTCAGTCCAAATCTCGGATTCTTTGTCAAGATCATACAAAAGCAAGTTATACTTGCGAGATGGCTTTCTGCGTCGTCGCAGCCAGCCTGTGACTGTCCACCTTCTTAGCCGAGACTCGGCGATAGAAGCGTTAAGGCCGTGTCACACTGAGACAGCACTGAGACAGCACGACAGCAACACAACACGTTGTTCAACAGTTGGGCAACTTGTTGCTCGCTCCCCGTGTTGTCCGACACACCCTGTCACACTGAGGCAACAGTTGGACAACTCTATCCGGCAACACGAGGAAATCGTGTTGCCGGCGACCCTATCACATCGCGGCAACAACAACAGTCGGGCAAACATGTTGCTGCCGCCCGTCAACCGTGTTGGCCGATTTGTTGTCCGACAACCCTGTCACACCGCGCTGACGGCGGGGACAACACGGGGAACACTCCGCCACCTTGATCCTTTACCTTCGTTCGTGTGCGGCGCGGTGTCGCTGGAAATGTGACTACAAAGCGCTAGTGCGTTCGAAGAGCCGGAAAGTACCACGGTACGACTTCAACCAGTGACTGTGATTAGAAAATTTGACACAGGGAGTATTTTCCACTCTTTATTGTATCAAAATATTCTTCATTCGCTGACAAAGCAGATAGCCCTAACCATGGAAAGTTACATCGCTGATATATGTTTCGGATTTATGCCACCGCATGAAGTGTCCGGTTCTTTCTTTCATGCAATTCCCATTTTCTACTGTAAATTTGAGTTAGCACCGGCAGTACCCTAAAGCGTCTTTTGAAGCGTGGTGTTGAGCTGAACTGGCAGTGCTTAAAAACTCCGACACCGGCATGATCGTCCTT
The DNA here is from genome assembly GCA_037355805.1 of Ixodes ricinus. Lineage (NCBI taxonomy): Eukaryota > Metazoa > Arthropoda > Arachnida > Ixodida > Ixodidae > Ixodes > Ixodes ricinus. The sequence continues at coordinate 102,204 of JAZHYW010035786.1, read as the reverse complement.
CATAACAATTGGTGGAATAAATACTTTTCAACGATATCTATTTGCCTACCGCCTGTAATGCGATCGTTTCATTCGCCAAAACTTTCTGGGTATTTTTAAAACAAGTCTAATCTGGTGTCTGGTAACGGCTGTTTCCAAGTTCCAAGTATCAACAGCCATGATCACAGTGGTCGTTTTAATGCTTCGATTTTTTAATATTTGCTTTTCTGGAATATTTTTATCATAATTTATCAGCAAGTGAGTAGGCATGCCATTTTATTTCACTAGCAGTAATGTCGGCTGGTCTCTCTGCAGTTAAAATTTCAACACCAGTCTGAACGCTCACGACCGTAGCTGTGACCATTTCGAAAATCGCTTTCCGTAACTACGCAGTAAAAGTAGTAATCAAAAATATTTCAGCTCCGTGCCAGCCCTAATTGTTGTTAACTAACGTTTTCCAAGCCTTTATTTGAGTAAGACGTTATTCATAGGAAACTAGCTCTGCCATCGAAGCTATCTGTGTTGTCGTGTTGCTGCCCGGCCCTGAATTCGCTCAGCCAGCGATCAGGGCAACACACGTTGTCCTGATCGTGCCCGTTGCAACAGGATTTATCGATGGCAACGAGCTTCGTTTCTATAGGTCGGTGACACGCGAGGACAGACTGGCCATGTGTTTGTCCATTTCCGTTTGCTTTTCGTTTAGCTGTTTTACTTGGACGAACAGAGAAGACTGCCCAGTTTCCAGCTTTTGCACCATTGCGTGGATTCTTAACAGCAGTTCGTCGCTTTGTGTTTTAGCCAATGGTCCTATTCTCTATCTCCACACAAAATCAGAAGCAACAATTTCTGAAACGGCATCAGGCAGGCCTGTGGGTAGTACCATACTGCAAACAGCCACTCTTGAAGTGGGAAATCTGTTTTGGTTCACCAACCTGTATAACGAAGAGCAACATTTGAGCGTTCATCGTCCCATGAGTGTTGCCGAGCGAGAATGAAGTTGGTGACGAGCGACGAACCTCCTCTTCTCTGGCTCAACTTTCTGTGGGGATTCCGGAAGCGAAGAGCGCCCGTGCACAGCTCTGATCGACGCTCGAGGTGCGCGAGCGCGTGGACGCTTGCAGCCTTGCGCAATTACTGCTAGGCCGAATCACGTAATGGTATACGACGACGACGTCAAGAGTACCAACGTCCAAGTGCAGGCCAGCACGCGTTTCAAGAACGTATGACGGCACGAAAGTTGCTTCAGTGCACATTTGTGTGATCAAACGAACTGTCCGTTACAGATATAAACTTGCATGATGTCCTTACCAAGTTCTTTCGCTATTTGTGGTCTTGCTGAAAACGAAAGAGTCAACAGGATTTCTTCTCACTGTCATGTTTACAGGCAGGTACGAAACACACTGTCATATTGCGAGCCTGCAAACGAAATTTGGGATCTCGAATCGATCATGTTAGAGTCCAAATATTTGCTCCTTCATTACAATGCACGTTAACTGAAAATGAAAAAAGAGAGCCTGACGCTGCTTTGATTTCATGTACTAAACATGCTTCTCTCGCCGTATTTTGTGATGATTTTCGTCAGACAGATCCTGTATCGCACGCAAATACACTTTACTTTTATAAACCTAACTTGTTTTATTTGACCTGAATTGAATTTCTGGTTACCGTGCAACAATTGTTGCACACGGTAACCAGAAATTATCGCCAAGCGTGTGCACGGTAACCAGAAATTATCGCCAAGCTTGAAAAAGGTTAAATCGCTTGCCACCAGATGGCAGGGTCAAGCAGAGTAATTGCAGTGTATAGAAATAGCGCAAAAAGAAAACAGACAGCTCTGGCTGGCGTTTCTGGATATCAAGGGTGCCTATGACAATGTGAACCAAAGGAATCTGTGGGACATAGTGGAGAGCTTAAACCTAGATGAAGGACTAACAGCAATATTGAGGAACATTTACAAAGATAATAAGGTGATTATAACATGGGAAGGAAAGGCAACGGGGGAAATAGAGATAGGACGAGGCCTTAGGCAGGGGTGCCCGTTATCGCCTTTGCTGTTTATGTTGTATCTGAGAGGATTGGAGGATAGACTAGAGAAGAGTGGGCTTGGATTCGACCTTTCGTACAGTAAGCTAGGCCAAAAAATTCAGCAATCCTTACCGGGATTGATGTATGCAGATGATATCGTACTAATGGCTAACAACAGGATAGATTTACAGGAATTAATGAGCATCTGTGGTAGGGAAGGGGAGGAATTAGGTTTAGAATTCAGTAGTGAAAAATCAGCAGTCATGATTTTTAACAATGATGAAGTTGAGAGGCTGAAGATACAGAATATTACAGTGGAGAGAGCTAGTAAATACAAGTATCTAGGAGTATGGATATGTGATGGTGCAGCATATCTCAGTGAGCATGAAAAGTATATAATAGGTAAGGGCAACAGAAATGCAGCTGTAATGAAAAATAGAGCACTTTGGAATTATAACAGGTATGAGGTGGTGAGAGAGATTTGGAAAGGGGTCATGGTGCCTGGTTTAACTTTTGGAAACGCAGTGCTATGCATGAAATCCGAAGTGCATGCAAGACTAGAAATAAAACAGCGCGGAGTAGGTAGGCTGGCTTTGGGGGCACATTGCAAAACGCCAAACCAGGGAGTGCAAGGAGACATGGGATGGGCGTCATTTGAGGGCAGGGAAGCTGCAAGCAAGATAGAATTTGAGGATCGGTTGAGGCAAATGGATGGGGAGCAATGGGCACGAAAGGTTTTCAGCTTTTTATACATGAGGAGTATAGACACAAAGTGGAGACAGCGCACTAGGAAATTAAGAGGAAAGTTTTTAGGCTATAGTGGGGTTACGGAAGAGCAGGTCTCCGTTAAGAAGAAAGTTAAGGCCACAGAAAGAGATCGGTGGCTAGAGGGAATGCAGACAAAGAGGGCTCTGGAAAGCTATAGATTAAACAAAACAGTTATTGCCAAAGAAAGCATTTATGATAATTCTAGGGGAAGCTCATTGTTGTTTGAGGCAAGGACAGGTGTTTTGCGAACCAGAACATACAGAGCGAAGTACCAGGAAATGGATACAATGTGCGCTGCTTGTGGAGAGGTGGACGAGACGGCTGAGCACTTGATACTCTACTGTAAAGGGCTTCACCCTATGCCTACCGAAGACAACATAGATTTGATAAAGTCATTGGGTTTTAGAGACAGCGAAGGAAAAGTGGATTACAAGACAGTAGAGATTACCAAGCAAAGATTAAGTGAATGGTGGCAGAAAGCACGAGAAAACTAGGTATTTTCTTATTAACTGATGGCAAGGGGTTTTATAGCCTCACTTTCTGTTTGGTGCGGAGTGTATATAGTTTTCACATTTAAATATTCTAAGCTTAAATGGTAAGACAAATTGGCTAGGTGGCGTAAGCTACCGCCCGATCCAAAGGGCTCAGCCGTATTCATCCATCCATCCATCCATTGCAAGTAGCTACGCTAGGTACCGCCCAATTCATGTGCTACAAACATATTTGTTTTTCCTCATGCCATCATTGCGCTTCGATTCCTTCGGGCACTTTTATTATGCACACATGTAAATACTTTACGCATAATACAAGCATCAGCTGAGCGTTGAGCGCATACAAACATCAATACAACAGAACACTAACTCGATTACTACTTTCGAGCTCCGCGTTTCCGCCTTTTACACTCGTCGTTTTGAAGGTATACGGATTTTCTTGGTGACCACCTAAGCAACAAATATTTCCAACATGTTGATTTTTTTTTAAAGTAATGCTATACTTTTTAAGAGTAGTTTGAACGGCGCAGGGGATGAATCTCTTAGTAAAAAGGTAAACGCTCATGCCGAAATTATTTTAAAGCCAATAAAACAAACCGCTCCACTGCGGTTCCAAGCCATGTGTTTGCTTCCCCGAACGGCACGTCGTAGTGTTCGCGTGCGGCTGCAATTGTCGTCTTGAATTAACATCTGTAGAGGGGGTATTCACTGAGCTGGAAGCGATATGCTTCACGGGCAGAGAAATGGCTTTTCGATCAACTTGAATGCAGTCAAAGCCGCGACTTGCGTAAGTGTACGGAGCTACGCCGTGGTGAGCTCAAAACTTCCTTTTTTCTTCTCAGATTGGTCTGCTGTAGGTGCCGTTGTCTTCCAGGAGTCTCTGTACCCTGGCCAACACCCTCCACTCGGCTAGCTTGCATATGTTGGATGTCAATGAAATGGGCCACGTGTTTCCCAAAGTTCTTGACGCTTTGCCAGGTTTTGGTATGGGGACCATCGTCCACTCGTTGGGCAGACGTCCAGTTTTCCACGCTTTGTTGATACCTCGATGAGTTCTTCCGCTTGCGCTTCAAGGAGGTTCCTGATCATCTAGTACGTAACCCGATATAGGCCTGGAGAGGTTTGGGTCTTGCACTTTCGAAGGGCTCCAGTCATCTCTCCTATGGTGAAGGGGTCATTTAGTGGCTCTCCTTGTTCGTTGGTCTTCCCATCAGGATCATATAGACGCTTTCAGGGAGTCAGTTACTCGAGCTGCCACCTGTCGGCGCGCCCTTCGCGCGCTTTCCGGGCCGCCATAGCCGACCTTCAGTTTCTCGCCGTTGCTCCGCGTTGTGTGCTGCACAAGCCACTACCGGAGCTTCGTTTTCGTGTTCTTTTACGTTCCGCGTTGAAATCTTGTATTTTCTTTAGGTCTTTTCGATATTTAGGACTTTCATTTGATCATTTGATATTTATATTTCGACATAGCTCTTGTATTTTCTTATTTATGGAATGGAATCGGACAGCGAATGGATCGACGATACAAGATTATGAAGCTTTAATAGAGAGTTTTAGTAGATCGTTCCGATGACTCAGATAACAATACCCGATACTCCCGCCGCCACCTTTGTGCATGCATCGTATCCTATGCCTCAATCCATCCGCGGTCTTGGATGCCTTTTCTACATCCGTGGCGTGGCGTTCGTAAACTCACCATTCTTGTCTTCCCTACCTTCATGTGGACGGCTACCACCTCGCAGGCGTCATTGCATCATTCCAGCATATCCAGCTGATGTTTTTTTCATTTCATTTAATTTATTATACCTTAAAGGCCCCATGGGGGGCATTACATAAGGGGTAACATAAAACACAACGTAACACTTCAAGGGTTGAAATCAAATGTAGAGACGAATAGGCTGAAAGAACACCTGTTATTTTACAGTGCAATATTTTCATTATACAATCATATGCTTAGTAAGTTCTGCTAAAAACAAGGCATGATCAGTAATTGTTACAATGGAGTCTGGTAGCGCATTCTAATCCCGTATACACACAAAAAAAGGGAGAGTTTTTAAAGTGTTGGTTCTGGCAAAGGGCATTTCTATCTTCTGGCAATGATCACGGCGTAGGGAGACATGACTGGCTGAAGAGAAGAATTCATGGTCAGTCCAGGGCTTGTAAAACAGGTTATGAAAAAGGATAATCGATCTACGGTGCGTCTAGTATTAAGGAGAGGTAACGATAAAGAAGCCTTAAGGGCAGAGATGCTCGTGGGTGAGTAGTCAGCCAGAATGAATCTAGTTGCGCGGTTTTGGATTCATTCTAACATGTCAGATAGGTAAGCCTGATGGGGGTTCCAAATGGTAGAAGCGTATTCTATCTTGGACCTAACAAGGGTGCAATATGACAGCTTTTCGGTGAAGCTTGACTAAGACGGGGTCTTAGAAAACCTAAAGTTTTATTAGCACTGGAAGTTATGTGTTCAATATGAGTTCTCCATGAGAGGTCAGAGCTTAAGTGCACGCCAAGGTATTTAAAAGGTGAAACCTTTTCAATGGGCTGGGATATAAGTTGATAGGTATAATTTACTGGATTACGGGATTTAGAACAATATACACATTTACATTTATTATGATTAATGGACATAAGCCACTCGGCGCACCAGGTTTCAATTAGGGATAGGTCTTCTTGTAATATTAGGCAATCCTCTTCACTGGAAACAGCGCGATAAACAACAAGATCGTCAGCAAACAGACGAACACAGCTTCTCAGGCGATATCCGATATCATTTATATAAACAGGGAAGAGCAATGGGCCCAGTACAGTACCCTGAGGTACGCCTGAAATAACTGGTAAGGATTGTGAAGATGTTTCACCTAGACGTACGGAATGGGTTCTAGTCGTAAGAAAAGTTTTTATCCAATTAACTATAGTTGCATTAATTTTTAAGTTTTGTAATTTTACGATAAGTCTGTAGTGTGGCACACGGTCGAAAGCTTTCGAAAAGTCTATAAAGAGAGCGTCTGTTTGTGTTCGTGAGTTAAGATTACTGTGGATATCGGTTACAAACTCGAAAAGCTGTGTTGTACATGATCGATTCCTACGAAATCCATGCTGGTTAGAAAATAATACATTATTGATATCCAGAAACTGCATTATGGCTGTAAAAATATGTTCAAGGAGCTTACTACATCCACTTGTTAAAGAAATAGGCCTGTAATTGCTCAGATCGTCAGATGACCCAGACGTAAAAATTGGAATGACGTCTGCATGTCTCCAGTCACTAGGGAGCATACCAGTAATAAGTGATTGGTTGAAAATTTTACCCAGGTACAGTGGCGTCACAAGGGGGGGGGCGGGGGGACCGCCCCGGGTGCAGCGCTCAGGGGGGTGTCGCGGCGGGCCACGGCAGCGGGGGGGGGGGGGGGGGGTAGCGGCGGGTCACGCGAGAGCGGGGCGGGAGGGGGGTGTTGCGGCGGGCTACCGCCCGGGTGCCGCTGACCCTCGTGACGCCACTGCCCAGGTACAGGGACGAGGTGTGCTTAGTAATTTTTAAAATCTCACTGTTTATCCCGTCGCGACCAGGAGCAGAGCTGACTGGAAGTTGCTCTATTAATTTTGTTATTCCTTCAGAAGAAATAGGTATTGACCCCATTTCGCCAAGTGCATCCCGAGAAGCTAATTGCGGCATGGGGAACGTTTCGCGAGTGAAGACGCTACTGAAATATTCATTAAATCTGTCACATACTTCATTTTCTGTCAGCTGCTTTCCAGTCGGATCTGAGATGATCGGATTTTTCTTTGAAGAAGGATTGATAATTTTCCAGAATCTCCTTGGATTTGAGATAAGAATGTTATACAGGTCGTTCTCAAAGAAATTACGTTTCGCCGTTCTTCTTTCACGTTTACGAGTTTTAGCAAATTCACGGAAGCGAGACCACGAGGCGTCACCATTATCTTTTCTTTTTGCCGACTGGAATAGCCTCTTTTTTCTTCCTTAGCATTCTCTTCGTATTAAAAGTAAACCATGGCGGGTTAGAGATTACCCGACATACCGGAACGTATCGTGAAATGAGGTTGTGAAGAAGTTCTTTGAATATGCATCAGTTTTCTTCCACCGACCTTGCATTAGAGTGATGCTCAAAGTTTGGGAATGAATCCAATAACTCGGCGTTAATACTCACAGCGTTGGCTTTAGCGTAATTACGAATGGTTTTCTTTGACGTTACAGGAACGGGAACGTCAATGGACAGGTTAATGTTGAAAAGAGAGTGGTCACTAAACAAACATAAATTGTTAACATCGCTTATGTATTCAGGGTGGGTAGTAAAAAATAAATCCAGGGTCGCGTCACCCCTGGTTGGTTCTTTAATAATTTGGTGAAAACCAAAACTATTCATAATATCAAGAAATTCACGACTTTCTGCTGATTTTTACACGAGGAATTACCGCTATCTGAAACCCAATCAATATCAGGAAAATTAAAATCCCCAGCTAGAATAATGACACCATTTGAGTACTCAGAAAATACCTTCTCAAGGCAGTCGTTTAATCGGGGCACAAATGAAGAATCAAACTTCGGGGGTCGATAACACACGCCTATAATAAAATTCAAGTGCGTCATTTTCAGTTTAATCCAAATGATCTCGATGCTCGTTTCAATATCAACTATACAGATGATAATAAGTGGTCTCTAACAGCGACCAGGACGCCACCGCCTTTGTGAACCAATCTATCCTTGCGAAAGATAGAAAGACTGGAATTCAGGAGTTCACTGTCCGATATGTCAGGTGACAGCCACGTTTCCGTGCCGAGGATGACTTGACTATTGCACATTTCGGCATTATCTAGTCAGATATATCTTGTTTTTTTAACACGCTACGAAAATTTGTAAACAGGCAAGAAAGTTTGGGCGCAACGCGCTTATAGGGCGTGTGTTGACGTGTGATAGCAGTCAATCGGCGCGTACTTCATTAGATGTCACCTCGACAGCGCGGCCTCCAACAAAGTCGTACGCAAATATTTTTTGTCAGAGTACAATTTATCGATCCTCAATCTTGTTTTGATATTTTGTGACCATAGTTCTTTACCAAATGCCCACAGTTTAGAACGCGCTAGTCTAGTTCTCGGTGAGAAGTTCTCGTCGATCCAGATTTTGTCGGGCCCGTGATGCTTAAGTTTGGGGGCGTTTTTTAAGATGGCAAACTTATCACGATAGTCAAGAAGCTTGGTTATGACAGGTCGTGTGTAGTTCGGGCGGCTGTATCCGAGTCTGTGAATGCGTCCAAGAATACCTACTTGAACACCAAGTACCTCCGAAAAGAAATCTTTTAAACGAGATTCCAATTGGCTGCGAGTCTCATTTTTAGTTTCGCTTAACCCTTTAATTATTAAGTATTGCGTCTTGATGGGTTGTTAAGGTCATCCACAATTTCCACCAATTCCAAATTATTAGCGCTCACAGATTTTGAGAAGTTGAGTTCAGCTTTGATGTTTTCAACCTCGGTTTTTAATTGGTTGACATCATCACAACTTGTGTAAGATCTTGAATACTAGCTTCCAAGGCCGTCACCCTTGTTCGTATCTCGGAGATACCTAAGGCATGATTATCAAGTCGGCTGGAATTTGCGCTCTGATACTTTGAATTCGCAGCGATCAGGGTTTCGATCGATTTTTGCAGATTTGAAATCTGGCCATCGTCGGTGACGCCGTCAGGCCCGGGATTGCGCTCAACGTCTCCAGAACACAAGAGAATCAATGCCAGACTGAACAGAACGCAAGTACTCGGCCTGACAAAGATCACCGGCGAAAGCCGGAGAGAGGGTTCGGATTTAGACTTGACTTTCGGCATGTGAAAGAGACCAACTCGAGCACGGTAAATGCACAACTCAACACCCATGGCTTGGGATCTGCAGCCAGCATACAAAAGATAGAGAAAAGCTGTGTATCACACGTTACCTGGATAAGCACAGGTCACTGTTAGTGCCTTGAAAGGCTGGGCTGCAGATCCCGCGATGCTGATCGTGTTCCTCGGTTATATAGCTGGGCACCGGAAGAGTTCAAAGCACGTGAGCTCTAGCTGCGGCCGGATGAAGCGCCCTCAGCGAGCACCTTGCGCTTGCGTCGAATCGGTGCCTGTTGCCTCGTCAGCGGATTCAGTTGCGCTGTTCATTACCTATACCGCCGCTTGCCCCTTGGCCACGGCCTGCGGCTTCGTCCCTGCGATCGGCCTCCCCTTGTACTTAATGGTCGGCGTCTGGTACCCCGTGTATACCCCGAATTTTCCTTCCAGTTCCGTCCGTTTCTTGCACTAGAAGTGTCATCGACCTGGCTTGGCTCGCGAAACGTCGATTGAGCTCGCTCGCCTTGGCTGAGAGCCCGTGGCAGTTCCACAGCAGGATCCATGCTTTATTTAATCGGTGGTCGTGGGACAGACGTACTGTCCACGTCTGCCCCGTGTGAACCATGCATCTTCGTCATCATTTCTTGCGTCATGTTAATGCAGGTTTGTAAGAGCTGTCGTTGCTGCTGCTGTTGCATAAAGGATTGCTGCATTTGTTGCATTTGCTGCATCTAGGATTGCATGGGGAGGTGTTGCTGCTTCTGTTGCTGGCAATCTTGTGCCTCCTGTTTTTTTTTTTTGTACTTGTAGGGTGCTCAGGGATGCGTGTCTGACGAGTACGTATTTCTTGTTTGTCTGTGGCTGCGGGCGTTGTCTTTCGACTCTTCAAGGCTCCCTTCTTGTTTGAAACCAGTGCTCGGGTTCCCTCTTTGCTCTGCCACACGGTGGCCTTGGGATGGTCATGCTGCTTCTGACTTCTGCGCGTCCATACCCTGTACTACGTTAGGCTCGAGTGGCGTGAAGCTACTGGGGTCCCGTATGGCTTCCTCGGCATGCTGCTTACTTAGTCTTTTATCGGCCACCGGTCTCTCTTCCCTTCCTTTGTCCATTGACTCGGCAAACGTTTTTCTTAGTCTTTTTTTTTTGTGCGTGTGTTTGCTGCAGTTTGGCGTTCGCATCCCTTGGCCTTGGGCAGCTCGAGTCCGTGCCGAGGTGTTTGCCTCCGCAGTTGCGGCACTGCGGATCCGCTTGGTTTCATTCTTCGTCCGTTTCGTGTTGCCGGCCAAATTTTTCGCATCTGAGGGAGTCAGCGTTGGGGCACACGTCCAATTTGTGGCTGGCGAAAAGCAGTGACCCGTGTTTCAAGGGGTGAACCTTGATTATACCGCAGTGGTAGGCGATCGTCCTAGGAGGCTTGTTGCCGCCGAAGTGATGACCGCCGTCCGCCCTTTCCTTCCCGTCTTTCTGACGGCATAGATAGCGCTTTCGAGTGCGCCTAAGATGTCCATGCCCGTTTCGTCTATAGACCGTTTTCGTGTGACGGTTGCCATGTTGAAATGTGACGTAGTTGGGTTGGGCGACAAAAACTAACTTTCAACATAATACAATAAAAAAGTATAGCTAAGAAAAAAAATTTAGAACTATTGGCATTAACCCCTTGAATGCAAGCGCCTTTCAATCGGCCAGTAAAGTGATTTGCCCCAACTCGTGTGTGTCAAAATCCGACATGGCGGCCGCCACGGAAAAACAGTCAGTGGGCTGTAGTACACGACACCCTTCACCTGCGTCGTCAATCGTGATGTACGAGTAAACCGGAATGGGTTTCTCGGGGATCTCAAAAACAACGTTAAGTTCTCTGTGTGCAGGGTAGCGGCCTCCGTCCATGGATGGATGGATGCTAACGGCTGTACCCTTTGTAACAGGCGGTGGCTTGCGCCACCTGTCCTGGAAACCAAAAAAAACCAAAAGTACGATTCTATGATTCCTCCCTCGCCCTTCTAAGCCAATTTCCTTTCACTTTGCATTTTGTAACTATCACCAGGCGGTGTGGGATATCGCCAGGATGACCTTTGGGGGATCGGGCCAAAAACTACTAAAATCATCCTTCCCCCGGCGAGCGAATCGCCAATTTTCCAATGCAGCCGAGCCTTGTCGGCGTCACCCCAACACCGGGCCCACTGAGAGACAGGGTTGAGATTTTGGACCGGAGCCACGCGGGAGGGAGTCCCGATTTTCCTCTGTTCTCAGCTGTGTTAGTTAGTTGTACGTCATTCAATTCTCCTTAGATAATTTCCGCCAGTCTTCTAATCTCCTCTTTTATTTTTTTATTGGACGGTGCCTGCAACGCGTCTCCGACTATCTACGGAGCGCAGTTTGTCCGCGTCTTGCCCAGGGATTGCCATGATGTCGGAGCGCCGAGCTCTGATTGGCTGATGGATAAAAAGAGTGGGTAGACCTCAAGGCATCCAGCATTGAGGTCTCCCCACTCTCCTTCCAATCCAAGCCAATCCGAACTCGACGTCGTTCTGACATCACCGGAACCCCTGCGCAAGAAGCAGACCGACTTGCTCTCCGCCCATGCATCGAAAGTTTTCCCGAAGTGGCAACGAAACACGTCACAAAAGCCGGAGTGTAGTGCTGTCTGATGTCGCGATCCTGGCGGTTGGTCGTAGAAAACGCTGGCAAAAAGCAAGAGCGAGCAGAGTGTCGCTGTCGTCACGGCGTCCCAACCCCTGACTGCCGGAGCTTCCGTGGACACTGGAGAGCGACCTGCAACAGAATAGGCGTCTGCCATGTGTGCCACAACTGTTGGAACGCCGCCAGGATCGCGACCGGCGACAGCATGACACTCCTATGACGTCATCAGGCGGAGACACGTTCCTGCAGACACCATGCCCTCATCATTCATTCTTCCATTCTCGTCTGCAAACACTAGCGCCCCGGTCAAGTCCGTTGCCCCCTCCGGGAGGGCGGGAGCAAGCCCCGTGCACTTGAACACCACACTGTCTCGTCTTCCCCTTGGCATACGGCACACCGCGTGTCCATTTCCTTTACCCGATATGCATCCTAGTCCTCAACTCCTCTTCCAGCCTCAATTAAGAACGAGCAATTAAGCACGAGTGTTCCAGGGATGGGCAAATACTTGTATTTGCCCATCCCTTTCTACTGTATTTCAAATACGTTACGAAGGCGAAAACTGTTCATGAACACAAACAATGAACAAATGAATGAATTTCAAATACAAGTTTTTGAAATACGTATTTAAAATGTTTTGAGTACTTTGTACTTCGTATTCAATTACACATTAGGGAATGCATTTGTAAATTGTATATAAATACTCCAAATATAGTAGTATTTAAAATACTGCTCCAAATACAATTTTGCCACTGTTCTTTGTAATCAGATGCGATAGTGGGCACTCATAGCGATGGCAGTCGTATGCAAAACACATGAAACTTGCTGCGCTTTGCGCATAATAAACATCGAAGAAAAAAGGGTAGGTATAGAACAAGGAAATAACGGGATTAGTACATTTATTGACATTGTGGCTGGGTGATTTACTTTTTAAACACGTCGCAAAAACGACATGTTGTTTGAAAAGACTGGTGCATCAACTCCTGAAAATAATCACTATTTATTCGGGTACGGGTTAGTCGATGCAACTCTGTGAACGAGCATTATGAGTAAAAATAGTCAAAACGTTGCAAAATGAACTGCAGAAGTTATGCACATAATGATGACATGCAATTCGGTAGACGCACTGGGTAGACGCCACTGATCCATTATAGGGGGCTGGATGACGCATTGAGCAGACAGGTATGAAACCGCCGGAAGTAAGCGGCTTGTCCCGGAAGTAAGCGCTTGACAGGCTTTTCAACTCTTCTGAGTGCTGAATCAAACAGCGTTCAAAGCTCTGTTTTTTGTTGTTGTTTTTTTGTCATTTTAAGAAAGCTTGCTTGCTGTGGAGTAACAGCACATGCGGACCCGAGAACTCTCCTGGGAAGCCATTCGATGTGAAAATTTCGAGATTCTAGTTGATCAAGTGTGCGTATGTCCAAAGTTCAAATGCCTTTTTCTCGGGATTTAATTCGGAACGGGAGTATTAAAGCCCAATCAAAGACACAAAAAACATGGACCAAAATATCGTCTTGATTGCACTAGGAAGCCCAGCACATGCCCGAATTCCGGGACAAGCATCGAACTTCCGGTGGCTTCACTTGCGCCAAGGCGCCATCCAGGCCAGAACGCCAGAAAAGACAATGTTGTCAGAGCTCAACGCGGAGGCGTTCGATCGCTCGCGCTCCCGGAATCGAATCTTCCACAATCCAGGCGGTCCTAGTGGCCAGTGGCCACGCTACCGGTTGGCTGCCAAGTTTCGGTTTCGATTGGCCAAACTCGCTTCGCGACATCATGTCAAGATCAAGTACAGTGCTTGCATTTTCAAACGTACGACTTTCCTTGTATTGATAATACTGTAGTTGTTACCTACAGATACGGATGGAATGCTGGGGCACGTTTCTTTTCGGGCTCCCGGCCGACGTGCCGGATTTTGAGCGCAGGTCAACAGGACGACGGTGACACATGATCCATCGGCTCTCCTATATGCCTTAGGCTTTTTAAGTTATCCGCGAGCCGGGGGGTCATGCTGCACTCCGGAGTGGTAGCCAGGCCGCTTGAGAGCTATGGGACGCGGCAGGCCGTGCTCCTACTCCTCGCTAGGCCTAGGGCCTAGGCTGGCTCATACGACCACCGAAGGTCCGTGTTTCAACGGGAGCATTTACGAAGATCGATGGGTGCAATGCAATCGAGTATGGACTTTATTTTCATGCAGTGCTGTCATGCATTGCTTCGTCAATGGGGCGATCTAAACCGAAGTCACTCCTCTCCATTGCCAACCGGGTTCCGGTTGGATGGATGGATGGATGCCATGATAACGGGCGGTAGCTTTCGCCAGCTAGCCTAGAAACCAAAAGTATGATTCCTCCCCTCGCCCTTCTAAGCCAATTTGCTCCCCCTCTGCATTTCTTTAACTATCACCAAACAGTAATAAATCGCCAAAAAAAAAGAAAACTCCTTTTTTAGGCGAGGGAGTAGGCAACCGGGCCCATTGGGAAACAGGATTGAGACTTTGGCTCGGAACCACGCGGAAGCAGTGGCGGATCCAAGGGGGGGGGGGGGGGCGACGGGGGCGGCCGCCCCCCCCAAACGATGTCGACCCCCCCCCCCTCCTCGAAGCGCAATTTGACATGGGTGGACCCGCCGGTGCACAAAAAAGAATGGGAGAATAGTATCCTTAAAATTTTCCGCCCCCCCCCCCCCCCCAAAACGGAGTTCTGGATCCGCCCCTGCGCGGAAGGGAGTCCCAATTTTCCTGTCTCTACCTGCCCCCCAGCTGTGCTAATTAGGTTTGCTTTATTCGATTTTCCCTGGATAATTTCTCATAATGTAACGCGTGCAGTGTTGCGTGCAGGGATTTTTGGAAGTGGTCTATTCAGGAATCCTGGGTTCGATCCCCACCCCTGCCCGTTTCGAACTGGACAAGCATTGCACCGGCGTACAGCTCACGTATCACTACACCAGTGTTGCCGTACCAGGGCAGAACAACTTCGCGCTCTGTAATCAGTTTGCTTTCTTTTCCTTTTTTGTGTGTGTGTGTGTACAGTCAGAGTTCTGGTACAGCTGCTTTTATATCTGGACAACTTTAACCGCACCTTACGTCCTACTTCCAACCTGTAACTACGACACATTTCGCAACTTTCATCGATGGTGGTACTGCGGTGCGAGAATCGCGCCACCTAGCTCCCGAATGATCGGCTTCACAAGAAATCTGCTTGCCTACACCTTCCTGGAGTGAAAATATAAAGTCTCTGAAACTGCAAAACTAGAATTACTTGCGCGCCGCAGACCCAGCCTCGTACTGCTGTTCTACCACGATCATCCGGATGGCAGCCATTTTGATACGCGCCCCATATAGGTCATGAAAGTTGCGATTTCTCTCCTGCGAGTTCTTGTCTGGTTTTTCAAGCAAAATGGGGAAGGGCTCGTGCTGCACAGGACTCTAAATTAAGAAAGCACACCAGGACACTGCGGTTCAAACATTTCCACGTATCCCAAACAAGGTAGGGAGTAACGATCCAATCTTTTTTTGGGGGGAACAGAAGCGTTGTCTGAAGCATCTTAGGATGAAGTAAGCAGACCCACCAGAGAGGCTGCGCTGCCGACCAAGGCAATTTAAAAAAAAGAGCACTCTCTGTAAAGATGACTTGGATGCGAGAGGAGACCTCAAAGGGTCTACGCGGTCTCCTCACGGCCGGCATGTGCTAATCCGGGGAACGCCCCACAAGGAATCCTTTCGCTCTCGCACGGCTAGCTGGTTGGCACATAGCACTACCGCAAGGAACCATAGTGTTGATTCAAGTTTATGGTTGATGAAGTTGTTGGGCACCGTTACTCTTCTGATCCGACTTTGGGCGGAAGAGCGGCCAGGTCATGGCGCAGAAAAGTAAAGGCGTTTTTGATGCGGGTAACCACGCTGATCTAGTTAGAGCCTTAAAAGCCAAGGTGAGAAGCCTCTTGGTGCATTTTTAAGACGATGGGGACACTCGAAGCAGCGTGACACTCCATTTCTTTGCAGTGGGCACATCGAGCGTGATCACCGAGAGCCAGGAGGAGTCTCGCCACATGAGCAGTGCCATCCTGCAGTCCAAGAAGCTTCTCACCAAGTACGGCCGGCGGGAGATGACCGACAGGGTGCTCATCCTTTTGGCGGTGGTGTTCTTCTTTGCCTGCGTACTGTACGTGCTGAAGAGGAGGCTCTTCTGAGGCCGGGGTTTAACCAAGCTCTAGGATCACCTGGGATGTTTCTTGCAGGCAACAGCTAGGTGCTATCAGCTAGGTGCTATCTGCAGTCCACATTGAAACTTGATAAATAGGGAGTATATCGTTCCGATAACGATTCCCGATACTCCGCCGAGGCCTTTGCGCAGACATCGTTATCGAAATGATCTACTAAAATCCCTAATTAGAAGCACGCTTAAAGCCAGTATGTGCAAGGTATGGCCAATGCAACTCCAACCACAGCGGTGCGTGACCAACACGGTTGACTCAAGTCTTCACTATTTCTCTCACTAGGCCGACCTGCAGTTTGAAAGAGCCCTTTCCCTCTTTCATTGTGGATTACATTGTCCCCTGAAATTGGCTCTTTCTCTTTTTTTTCTTTTGTTACAAACATGTTAGAAGCTCATGTTCATCTTTACTCAAGTTTGTAGGTCGGCCTTTAGCAAGTCTAAATTACAAAGCAGAACAGACGGCAGCTGTCAACAAAGCAGACCAGTGTAAGCCACCAGTGAAGGGTGTAGGTGATAAACCAATATTTTGCGACATTTTTCTTTATTCATATGAAGAATAAACAAGCATTTTTTTACATCCAGTGTATATACTTATCTGTACATTTTCATCACATTCAAGGAACCACAAGCTTCCGATTCTCGAAGCCAGGAACTTGTAGTTTGGGGCACGCACATGATTAACGTGCCCTCTCTAGACATTTCTGAAACTAGTTAAAAAGGGGTAAGCAAGCACTTGACTCTCGTGATGCTATTAACATGACTCCAACAAAATACAGAGTGGAACATTGTTTAAAACTTTTAACAAATAACAAGCTGCAATTCTCGAGGGAGCTAGTTGGAACCTAAAGACTGATAAGCTTGCAACAGAGCTCACCATTGCTGGTCAGCAAAAAGTTTGTGTGCCAAGGTCACGACTCTACAAACTTGCACTTACTGTGATGGTGGGCCCTTAAGATGCTTTGCAAAGGTATTGACCAAGGCACAGGTTCAAGTCTCTTTCTGGGTCTTCCAATGCAGTTTGAGTTTGTAGCGCACCGAAGGAGGTGACAGAGTTGAGCGAGGCAATATTTGTGGATATGAAACACAGACCTTGGCACCAGTGTAAAGCAGGACTTTGCATTTGGACTCTTTCCCAGATGCCAAAATTAGCACTGGCCAATGCAGCTCTAACAAAGCCGTAGACTCTGCCTTGTGGAACAGGTAACAATCCAAAATTCCAGGTCGTCGGGCAATGGGGCCTCGGACTATCACTATGCTCACTATGCTCTCACTGGTGATGTGTGCGGGATCTGCATAAACTCTGAATTAACACACCTGCAACTTTTTGGCACATTTGCGACTGCCTCTAATAAAAAATAAAAATAAAAAAAGTAAATGCCCAAAACAAGTGCTCTTGACCCGTTCCTGGCACAGGCCACAGACAAGTTTTGTGTTTGAGCTCTGCAGAGTTTTGGGAACCTCAAAGCAAGGCAACTAGACTCTGCATCTGAAGAACAACGGAAACACAGGAAAAACGGCCATCGGCCAAACGGAGACCTATAGTGCACTGACAACTTTCTAACACTGGAATGAAAAAGCTGCCAGGTGATGCTTCCAAATCTATTCGTCGGCATATTCGCCAATTAATCCCAGACAGGTAGTTGCCGTTATCGCGCTGCAGGTACTGTAAAACAACTAGACACAACACACATCCTTTACAAAAATATTCGCTTTGTACATGTTCTCATGCAAGGCGCAAGGACCCGACCGGGCTGGCCGCACTACCCTTGGCGCGGGAAGTCAGAGTCGGCTCGCTGGCTGCCGCGCTTCAAGTCGGTGAACAACAACAAATTCGATTGCACGCGTCCACTGTAATGTATAGTCCTGCAACTCTGATCTAGCACAATTTGCACTTTGAAGTTTTCTCTTGCATGCGTGCGATGCTGGATGAAAGGGAACGGGGATGAGACTGACATTCGTTTGCCTACGTGACCAAGAGTGCCGTTTGCAAGCTCAAGCTGCACTCTTCTCACTGGTGAGGATCGTAAAGCAAGCAAGCGACTCTTCTACGGCTCGCACGTGGCGAGTGCATGCCCAAAGGGACGAGGGGCGACGAAAGGTCCGTCCTGGTGCACGAACCGAAACAAAGGACTCGCACAGACATCCTGCGCTGCGGCAACCTTGGCGGGAAAAGCTTTGGCCTGGCCGGCGGGAAAGCGTCATTATTTGCCCACATAATACCAAACCTGCCAGAGGGCTTGCTGTACAAGTTAAAAGGCACTCTTCAGATGACTAGGGTCTCGGTGACTTCAGTGTGTGAGGGCCCACCTGGCTGCCTCTGGCCGCAACAGAGCTCTCAAGTGCAAAAGTGCGGCTTGCCATGTGTCCGTCATAGGGGGCTTGTGTAGCCGACCGTCAGTGTACGGCTTGGAACCCTGAACAGCTCGTGTTTGTGATATAGCTCTAAATCAAACAGCCAAACATTAGAAATAAAATGACATTTGGGCAACAGTGCGTAATACCTATGCTAATGCCTTCTACATTTGCACGTCATACTAGATTTCATGAAAACAACAAAGAAAATACTCATATTTACATACACTTATGTACATATGTATACATAGAGCTATAGACTCCTAACAGTACCCACTTGACTTGCGTGGACACAATGCCTCGAATGGTTTCCATTGCAACCAAGCTCTTAGCAAACATCCAGCGTAATGCTGAAACAAAACCCTTCTCTCGAGAGCCACTCTAAGGGCCAACGCAAACGAGGGTGCGATGATAACATGGTGCACTACACAGAAGCAGGGTTAGCGTAAAAAGCACATGGGGGCCGCAGCCGGAGGGGCTGGGAGCCCCCGTGCAACAAGTGAGAACAGACTGCGCTCGCTAGAAGCAAACTGACAAGTAACACAGGTTTCGAGCGTTTTAAGCGGCTGTGGTACAAGTATACCAGACAAAGCATGGAGCAAGGCGACCCGTAATAGACTACACCCGCGACCGACGCCCCAACAGGCCGGAGGAGACTCGCGTGCCTTCACCGCAAGCTCACTTGATATCACAGCACCGTTAACAACCAAATGCGACAGTCGACGATCCTCGTTTCTCGGGGAGACTGCTTGGGACACCCCGAGGCTCACAGGTCAGACAGGCCTCCGTCCGGGTTGCCCGCCGCCACGCTGCCCAGCACATGATTCACAAACTCGGTCGAATGTCCGGCCACCTTCACTGAAACTGGAGAAGGGGGAAATGCGCTTAGCCGGACCTTCCTCGGCCACACCCACCAAATCACCTCGGGGACCAAGTCCTGCCTCAAGTGGCCCCTCTGAACAGGATGAAGCAGTTGCAGAGACGTTTTCACGCGACTTTTGACTGTGCGCTTTAGTTATATGCGGCTGCAAAATACAGCGAGTGCCCTTTATCCTTGCATCGTTCCACAATGATCAAAGCATACATTTTCCTTCATTCTGTACCCTTTTTTTTCTGCCGAGTAAATTCCCTTCCGGCTATTTCAAAGCCATTCATGCTTCGGTAAGACTGCAGAGAAAACATGTTGTGAGGTAAAGGACAAAGTGCATTGTCTTTGTACTGTATGCTATGGTACCCTGACTGCAAGGGAGCTGTGGCCTTAATTTTAGGAGGGTAGCTTAGTGGGTGGCATCCAGTGGTGTACCAACTTGTTTTTGAGTGGGGGTGCAAACCAGACCCCCCCCCCCAGGGCCGGGGGCAGTGCCCTTGGTATCCCTTGGGTGCCGCTGGCCAGTGTTTGCCCTGATCGGTGGTGGCTGTTTCAGGGGGAAAAACACATGCCTTGCCTTGCCTGCCCCCCCCCCCCCCTCCGCTCCCACTCTGAAAACTGTGGGGGCAAGCGCCCCCTTGCCCCCGGTTGGTATGCCCATGGTGGCATCCTTAGTGGATGACCACCTACTTGAGGAAGGCAGGACGCTGTCGTGCCTTCCTCAAGTAGCTGGCCATCTAAGCAGCTTGCAGATGGCGCTTTACACCCAACTGTTTGCATGCAATAAATGGAGATTTACTCATTTATCTGAAATATTTCAGGCCTATTTCAGGTTACACACATTGTAATACAGTGCTGTGCACAAAGAAAATAGTTTTCTATGTCATCTTAAGTCCATAATGATAGTATACATAAATATAAAAACGAAAAACACTCTGCAACGTATAGCTAGGATTCCGTGCTTTCAGAGCTTATTTTTTGTCAAATTTGGTGAGTGTTTATCAGAGTTTATTTTTCTTCGATTCCCAATTCTCCGAAATTCAGAGTTTAATTTCGCAATATTTCCTATTAAAATTAAAAAAAAAAAATCTATTTAAACATATTTTAGATAATAAAAAATAAAACACACTTGTATTAATTAATATTTCTTCAGCTGGATTTGGCGTTGGTGCCATTACCATTGGAAATAGGTGGTATTCATTGGACGCTATATTTGAGGTGACTGCTCACAGCACATGCTCGGGATGAGTACTTATTTATGGTGTCCAAAGGAGTACAATATTGATGGTGTGCAATGTGCGTGTTGGCAGCGTTGTGGAAGCTTGCCGTCAACACATGTTCATCAGCAGCAAGCTCAGCTATTGGGAAGAAGATCAGACCGTGGCACCCCAAGCGGCTAACTTTAGAACTACACAGATGGGGACAACAAACAACAATGACTCAGCGCTCGGCTGACTTAATTAAATGCTGTGTCAGCGTTCAGCTGGGGTTTGTGTTCTCAGGTGGCCTGAGGGGAGGAGGAGCTATTTTGTTACCACTCGGGCTGCATGAACAATGCAGCATGCACGGTGCATATGCCCAGCTTAGCACAAAAGCCGAAAGCTCGCATTCTCTGACGACTGCTTTCGGAGAGATTCGGCACTAACAATAAATGTCACTTCGTTTATTGTTAGTATTTTTACGTTAAGACATGAAAATGCCCACAGGCCTTGTGTTGGGTAAACACTGAGGTGTGGGGACGACAAACGGGTCAGAGCGCCCCTGCAGTTCGATCTCCTTGCCAATGGCCGCCAGTGAATATCACCTATATTAATTTGTCCCACTAGAAAAGTTGCACACAACTGTTGCTTCGATAAACCTTAAAATCAATAAACTCTTAGGGGTAGTCGCTGGGAAGCTTGTATTCATCCCATCCTATTCCATCAACCTACCCCGTGGCTGAGCGATGTGGAATCGTAAAGGATGTAATAGAAAAGTTTCAACTGCACCTCTTCCCCATTTTATGCAATCTCTATGGTCCATAGATTTCACTGTTACAAAAACCCAACCTCTCCTTCCTCTTACACACAAATAGTATGGCCCAAACTGGAAACCAAAACAGCGGCTTTTGTCGTGACCCGAAAGTACAACTTGTTGTCCTGAATGAACCTTGATGAGATAAGCCTTCAGACCCCTTTTGACAATGGTCCAAGATTTGAAAGACAATTGTGGTGGCATTTTCCCAGGACCATGGACCCTGTTCCGTCTTCTCTTTTCCTTCTCTCTTTTTTTTTTCTTTGGGGGGAGGAAAATGGGGGGGGGGGGGGGGAATTGGCTCATCGAAATTCTGAGTTTATTGGATTAATTTGAATTGACCAAAACTTTACCTGAGGGTGTTTTTCAGAGTTTGTTTTGTATTTATCCGAAAACACGGAAACCTACATATAGCATAAAACTTGGAGGTGCACAAACTGTATATAATGGTGATTAAAACAATAATAGTGTCAATTACAACAGCAACATAAAAGCAACAAAACTGGAGAAAAAAAAAGGTGTACCTTCACAGCCTTGAACACTCCAATCCAATACCTTGTTCATTATGACAGTGCACTTTTAGTTAAGATTATGAAAGTAATCACTCAGCCTGTCCGCAAACTATTATTGTGCTTCCCTAACTTCAATGTGTTCTTCTGGGTGTGACTTCCAGTCTTTAAAGGGATGCTGAACCAAAATTTGGATTTCACAAAATAAGGTAGCAGGAGTGTTCAACGGGGTGCCACAAACCCCAAAACAGCACTCATAAAGCGATATCTCAAATGGATGGCCATATATTTTGTAAAATAAGGATGCGATTGAGTGAGAATCGCGACGTCACGTTTCATGCAGAATTGTTGAGGAGGAGGGGAGGAAACGGCCTTGCTTCCTTCCTTCTTCGTGTCCTCGCGGAGTCAAAGCGAGAAGAGGAGGAAACGAGAACGGCGACGTCATGGGCTTTTAGGGCCGTGTTTAAGCGCGCTCTTCTTTCACAAAAATATGACCATCCGATATCGCTTTGCGAGTGATGCTTTCTGGTTTGTAGCACCCCGCCTAGTGCTTTTGCATTGTTTTCTGAAATCGAAATTTCGTTTCAGCATCCCTTTAACAGTCTGAACAAATTATGAATATTTGAACATGTCATTATTACTGCTATATGGCCTTATCATTTCAGTGTAGTTAGTTCGACATAAGATACTTATCAACACCCTGAGCATGTGAAATCGAAAGCGATAATCAGAAAATTCCTGCTTAGCTACAAGAAACAAAGCAGACTCAGTGGGAATTCTAATGGCATGCCGCAAAGGCAGGCGGGTCTGGAGTAAAGTTAAGAATAAATGGGGAGTAAAAAAAGAAAAAACAATTTCACCCATAAATTTTGATTAGAGATAAGCAACATTTGGGGTTAAACCCAGTTTCTCCCCGCATTAAGAATTCCCTCCGACATGGCATCTCAGTTTAATGTTAATAAATCAATTTTTTGGTTTAGATTCCAGAATAGGTCACTATTGGGATAAAAATTTGCTTAAGGTTGCTGATGATTATTAAAATAACGAAACAGTAAGCTCATATTTTTTAAGTGATTGAATCTTGAAAGAGCAGTCTTCCAGGGATTATCAGCTTTTGATTGGCGACTCAAGCGAAAATACTTCCGACATCCTTCCAGAGCTTCACGTTTTTGCCGCCAGGTGCCGATGGATTTGAGATGCAATCACAAATTAAACAGCCGTACCTGCTTTCATATTTGGTGCCACTGCAGCTCTGTACCAGAGCACGGAGATTGGTAGGAAATACTATATTACACCCATTTATTTGCAGTTGCAACAAAAATTACCTAACCATATTTGACAGACAGGAAGTTGTGCAAGGAGCTCTCGAAAAATGTGAACCAGAGTCCTGACTACCCTCAAGAAATCAATATGAGGAGCTTCCAGCGCGAGCTTGCTACGTTGGAGAAGGAGTCTGGTGCACCTCGAGCGGGTGTGCGCAGCCAAAGCATGACAGAGGGCATGGAGTGCGGCCGGAGGCGTTCAAAGGACCCACCCTGCAGTCTGTCTGTAGAAGCAGATGCAACTTCTCGGAGCCAGAGGAGCAGAGGCTGCGCCAACTCACCCAGTTTGTTGACGAGGGCGTCAAAGTGGGGAGCGGCTGGCTTCTGGCTCTGCGGGCCCTCCACTTGTTCTCGCAGGAACTTCTTGGCTTCCTCAAACAGATTGATGAGCTTTCCTGCCAGGGAAACACCACTGTTGGCACTCTGCATCTAGCTTGCATGGAGGCTGCCCTAGTCGCATTCATACACCTCTTCCCTGCTCAGTCGCAGGGTATATCGACTGAAAGTAGACCTTCCAATTGCAAAATTAATTTACAAAAAAAAATAATTCCTGCATTTGTCTCTACTTTAAATGCTGGCACCGGCATTAGAATTTACTATTAGCCCCGAGAAGTTCGCGTGGCGCCCTCTTACGGCGAACCGGGGTGACGTCACGGCGAGGAGAGAATTTTTCCCCGACTCGCCCCGCTCGCCCTGTGAAGGGTGTGACGACGCTATAGCTGTCGGCGCGCTCGTTTCTATTTAAATTTTTTTGCGTGTTTTTCGTAGGAAGTGTAAATTATTATATGTGGCTTTATTGAGGTATGGCCTGTGGCTGCAGGCGAAACTTCAACCAACATTTTAAGCCTGGTTGACAGGGCAGGCAACGCATGAATCACAGCGGGTATATGAAAATAAAGAAATATGGCCACAATTGCAGGAGCATCACTATAGATTTACAACTCACACAATAAATGCTGCTGATGGTCTGAATGAATTGGCAGGTTATGTATACTATTTTTTTGTATCTCTGTTTTTAAACAAGATCACCTAAGCATAAAAGCTGCTTGCTGCTCGAGCTACATGCTAAATACAGTCTGGGCCATGGGGAGAGAATCACAAGTAAGACAGCCCAAGTGCAGGGGCAAAGTAAAAAAACAAGGAACATTTATTATATACATTGCTCGCATTTGACTTTTGCTGGATTCGGATAGTATTTCAATGAACTACATGCAGGGTTCGTACAGGATTCAGAGATAGAAATTCAAGGATATTCAAGGAATTTCAAGGGCTTGTGGGAGTATTTTCAAGGACCTAACTCGATGCCGCACGTTGAAGATTTCAATAAAACATTGTTGCCGAAAGATTTCAAACACAAATTTTATTGCACTAAGCAAAAACAAAAATTCTATCTTGCAAACTTGTTTGCATTGCACGAAGCCGAAATGAAAATAATTTCCAAAACCGCTTGCGGTAACTTCGGGGAGCTCCTGCAGCTTTTCCTCTTTTTGCTGGCTGACGCTAAGCAGCTCCTCGGACTTGCTTTTGCAGTTTTCCTAAGGCTATTTGATTTGACAATGAAAATAGTTGTTCGAAGGCTTGTCAAAAAGCACCCCGTAGTGCTCACACTGTTCGATTTCCCGCTGCAAGGCCGTTAGAAAGAAAGGTCTCGGTCTATGACACGTCATATAGGCGCATTTCTTTTCTCCGTAAGAAAACGCTTTTGCCACCTCATTGTCTGGGAACATTTGTTGGACCAACTTGCACGATTGTAACAATGGCCGGTAGGAACAGCGAAATGTGATGACCTTCAGAGTCCACAACACATCGGCATTTGTCACCAGCTCGTGCGTATTGCAAGCCGCGTTAAGGTTTGGCAACTGCGGTGGAGGCGGGACAATGGATTGTTCACTTGTGCCCGGAGCCAGGTAATTTTGCACCGAGCTCTTGGCCGCGATCTTCATGAATGCCGCCATGTTTCGCGCTCTTCATATGGCTCTTCAACGCCGACTCGCCCATGGCGGCGACAGCAAAGGTTTTTCCGTGCGGCTTGCATTTACACGATGCTGATTTGTCGTATCTGGCGCCACCCAGTCCTTATACTCATCACTGCGAAGCCACGCACATTGAAACCTGCTTTTGCCGGGCATTTTCCTACGACCGACGACAAAACACGAGGCTAATGGCGTAAACAGCGCGCAAAGCATTCGCGGATCAGATTGGATTCGGATCTGCTCCATTGTGGCCAACCATCCAATGAACATCAGCTAAACCTGAACAAATTGAGATAACTTAGACCGAAACCAATAAGCATAACAAAAATGTGCAATATATACCCGCATTTGCTATTAAAATAGCCATTCACAGATTTCCAAGGTCTAGCCAGAATATCCAGGGCTTTCAAGGGCCCTGCAAGCCAAATTTTCAAATTCAAGGGTTTTCAAGGTCTAGCAAAAAATCCAGGATTTTCAAGGGCCTTGAAAACCCATTTTTGAATTCAAGGGTTTTCAAGGGTTTCAAGGACCTGTGCGCACCCTGTACATGGGTGGTATCTGTGGACTTGTTTATATCAACCCTCAAGTAATGTATAACAAACGTAAGCGAAGGTGCCTAGCTTGTTATTAGTCCCTTAAGCCCTAAAATTGAGATTTTACTTAAATCGAATTGTCCTGAAGTTAAAATACCAGAAGTTTTTCTCACGCAGACTGTCACCCTTCACAGGTTCCACATTTTCTGCTACTGCTGCATCTACCATTGGACAGACATTCGAATGCTTGCTTTTATGCCTGTTTTCCTCTGTTGTCAAAGAGTCCAGCTGTAGGGGGTTTGGAGGCTGAGGAAGCTTTTAGGGACCTGCAGCAGTGTCTCTTTTAATTGGAAATAAATGACAATTAAAACTAAACGCTGTATTTTCCGAATACCCAAGGCTGAAATAAAGAATGTCAGGAAAACGTATAAACATTCCAAATTTCGGTACTATTGCTGTGCATATTTTGGGCAGTTCAATACATATCATACAGGCAACTGGGGGCAATTCGGCCATTTTTGCTGCTACCATACAAACTAATTTCCAGTAATTGTGCATGTTCTAAGAAATATGCTTGCATAGGTGTATAAACTATATAATTAATTCACGAAGAAGCTACAATTATGTAAAACAACCCTGTTCCTCAAGCACTTCAAAGATCAGACGCAGGGCCTTCAAAACATGTGCGAACCAGCGCATGCAGGGGTGGCAGTGCAGAGTCGGGGTCGCGAGCTAATTTTCCGACCACCCAAAGGCCCATGATATAAATACCACTTCAAATGCCTTGAAAGCGAGATGTAATATCGTCCTAAATCATGAACATGCAAGGAACAGAATTCCAGCGTCTGAAACACTTCACCGACCCATCGCAAGATTGCCTTGTGTCGTATGGACAGACGGGGAGGTTCATCGGTGGAATCGTCTCCGCCGATAGCTCCAGCAACGGTGACGAAATCGTCACGGACAAACTCGCCGTCGTTTGCGACGATCTCCCACGTGCATGGAGGGTGGAAGGGCAAGGGGTTGAGAACAAGAGTAGCGGAGCAGCCCAGTGAAACGATGACGAGGCGAGCTTAGGCAAGCATGGGGACGCCTAGAATGAGCGAGCGTTCACCTACACATTATGATCACCAAGTTTATGGGCACCATAATGTGACTAACCTGGGCACTGTTGCCTGGTTGCCAGATGAAAATGTTCGTAAATTGATTATTGCAATTACTATAGCTCTAAAAATCATGAAACTTTGTGTATATATTAAGTAGCCTATGAATAGAGTCCCCCAAGGATAACACTTTGATCATATGATCCACATCTGCAGACTTAGTATCCGCATCCGAACTGCATCCGCAAAACTTGGAACCGCATGCGACCCTCAATTCGCGCATTCATTTTATATAATAATATTAAGTATGAATAAAAATTAAAAAGGCATCCGGATGGTATCCTATAAGCTGTCTGCTTACCTTTGTACAAGGAACTCTTTGTGTCAAAATATGGTGAAAGTTTTTTTAATATATTCTGTTTTATTATATTTCGAAATAAGCTATCATCCTTCCAGAGACACTTCGCATCGCTCGAAAGATGATCGCAGTTATGAGATTGTCTTCTTGAGAGCCCGTGACACTGACACTTGGTCCAGAAGATGCGCTCAAAAGGAAGGAAATTTTAATATTTATATTCCTTTTTGCTTTGTAAAGCCCACTTCAAGCAGATGCCTATTCTATAAACATAAAAATTAACAAAGGAGAGACTAATAATATTGTGTCATTTTATTTCGGCCAAACATAAAAGTGGGTGAGGAAAGGCACTCACTCACTGCAACAAAGTATACTCGTGTATATGATGGTAAGGTGCGAGTACACCACTGGGAAAATATCACAATATTCAATAATGGCAACACCTCCTATCGGCTTCAATTTTAAACACGATCCCTCAACTGCATGCTCGGAACCATATACTTAAAAACAACTCAGTGCCAACTGTCGAGAAAAAGAAAACTCGCACACACGCAACGTTTCACTTGTCGAGGTTGCTCTGTAGAATAAACAGAATATCGACAACATGGACGGATTCACACTGGTTCGCCTCTCTTAAATTAATACCCACTAATGAGAAGTCTCTCTCCGTGAGTGCACTTGATGGAGGAACTGCGCTACAAGAATAAGGTGCAGAAACTCGTGCTGGCACAAGTTCCACCACTCCAGAGGATTGAATTAAGTCCCCTTGATCTACTTATAGGCAAAGAAGCCACTTGCAGGCTGCTTCTACTTTCTCGTGGCTTGTACGTTTTGGGTTTTCTTTGCCCAAAGAACATTTTCCGCTCTTTCCCTGCCCAACAAGAACATGTTTTCCCGGAACGACTGATACTCCTGCATTCTTGACTTTTCCTAAAGACAGCATTTTTGTAGAACGTTCTAAAGCAACCTTTGGTAATAAAAATTCCTTTTACATAAAGCACAATTTTCTTCTCGATTGGCAGCTTTTATTTAAGAGAGTAGTTTGCTCCCGTAATATGTTCGATGATGCACTCCATAGTATCACTCACTTATTCACTCTACACTGTGCGGTCACACATGTTTATGGGCCGCTTCGGCAAAGATGTAGATCCGGACCCGCAGTTACTCGCATCCGATTCGCAATCTGCCAAATCTGATTCATTTTTGTCCGCCTCCGCCAGTTTACAGCGGATATCCGCGGATGATCTGCGGATAAAAACGGATATGCAGGGCTCAACCTATGAGCATCCCATTTCAAGAATAATCTACCAGTTTAATTTTTGTGTCCTAACCCCCTTAAACATTTTTACACATTTCTCGGCGTAAATGCTTGTTCCAGGTCACTGTGGAAGGGAAAGCTACTTTCTTAGTGCGTTTACTAAGCTGACACCCTCGTAGCAGTAACTACGATTGAAAGAGGAATTTGAGATAATATTAGCAAGACAATGCCAAAATAATTTCCTAGGTGAAATAAAAGTGCTTCGGCAAGCCATCCCTTCCCAACTGTTACAAAGGTCACATTGAACATATTGTCTCATTGTTTACGTGTTGAGTGTAACTTAGCAGCGCAGTATATCTCATAAAGACACATTGAATGCTGTATTGGT
The DNA here is from genome assembly GCA_037355805.1 of Ixodes ricinus. NCBI lineage: Eukaryota > Metazoa > Arthropoda > Arachnida > Ixodida > Ixodidae > Ixodes > Ixodes ricinus. The sequence continues at coordinate 73,598 of JAZHYW010035786.1, read as the reverse complement.
AATGTGAAAAGTAAAATTTATAAAGCACGAAATTTTACGATATTGAATGGAGTCACGGATTAAACTCAAATCCCTCATTCTAGATCAGATGTGCAAAAATAGGAACAAAAATAAAGCAGTAAGTATCACAGTAGTGGTACAAAAACACAGGCGAAAAACAAACATTGCCACTCTTTTCCCAGGTCACTGAACTTTGTGGGGCTCATGAGTCTCATAAAGATTTCAGTTTCTTCATCCAGACTATCCACAAATTTGTGTAACTGTTTGCTTCGCAATACAATATGTTAAAAAAAAAAAATGTTTGAGAATATTGGAGAGGACACTTTATACTAAACAAGCTCGTTATTTTGTTGTTTGTTTTACTGTTTCCACGAAATGCAGCCAAGGGTAATAAAAATAAAATCTTTCAACGCTAGCAATCACAAAAGCCAGCTAAATCCTGCCGAAACAAAGGGCTTTGGGCGTATCCACTGGGTGGGTTACCGAATACCTCTCTCCACGAAAATCGACAGTATAATAGTAGCTCATTATTGATTCCAAACAAGAAAAACCTTCTAACATGAGAAACTGCAAGAACACAACAAGAAAAACATAATGGAAAAACCTGGTTATAAGCAAAAAGAAAAAAAAATCGGTGAACGGGAGCTATAAAAGTAGCATTAAAAAGAGCCGCATTTCATAGTTTTCTGTTTTGTTTTGGTTGGGGGGGGGGGGGTAATAAAACAAAAACGGCAGACGTTTAAAGCTCATCCCTCGGAGCAAGATTTAAAAAAAAAAAGAGAAAAGGGCAGCACGTTTTTTTAATCTTCATTTTTCAAGCGAAAAAAAAAATAATATATATATATATATATATTTTCTTTTTGATAAATTCGAATGTATGATGAGTTTGTTTCAGAGCTGCAAGTTTCTTTGGTGCGCTTATCTTTCGGAATTTTCTTTCACTTGGGTTGTATGATTTGCCCAGTGAAAAGGTTGGCGCAATTTCGCGGTGGCCTTGGGCCTCCTTGTGCAATTGAAGGGGAAGCGCTGGACACTTGCAAAACCTTTTTCTTCCTTCTCCCCTTCGGCGAATGTGGGTGAGAATGCGAGATGACTGCTGGCAAGCAAGCGGTCGGAGCTGTTTTCTCAGATCGACTTTATCAGCCCTATCGGATGTCCTTGCATGATAAGAGTCGGTAAACAGCAAGGGGCGAGCGCATGTGCTTTCCGGCTTGTACCGCAACAAAGCCCAAGTACCGGGACCACAGCAGACGGCCTGTAGGTCGAATGTGCCTGGGTGTGCTCACTTGGTGTCGCTTCTCAAAGCCCCAAATGAATGGGCGCACTGACAAAGGGCGAGAGCGTGACAAAGGATGCCTCCCCTGGCGCTCCGCGGGCCTCGCCGGGACGTGGCCGGGACGGCAGGCGGGCGCGCGGGGCGAGGAGGAAACAAATGCTCAAGATGGCGCGAGCTATGCCCGAGTACCGCACGCGTTACCAAGATGGCGTCGCTCCTTGGCGGCGCGAGCGGCTAACGAGCATAATAGGACTGCTCAAAAGCTGCGACAAACAGCGCCACCAACAGCGCGATCGATAACGCCTTCTAATTTGGGCTAACGAAGGCGGACCAATCCAGGCTGACAACGCGCCGCGTGACGTCAGGCGCTTCCGATGCAGTAGGCTCCGCGTTTCGGTATGCGTGGCGCCCTGATGAACAAAAAGGGCCATCGATCGACGGCGGGACAAACAAGCGCGCTTACTGTGCTCCTGCTGGAGGCCGTACAGCTTGAGCTTGTTGGCCTCGTGCTGGGCCTTCTTCTTGAGCCGGCAGGCCCGCGAGGCCAGCTTGTTCTTTTCCTTGCGCGACTTGTGGCGGGCGTTGAAGGGCAGCTCGCTCACGGGCGTCAGGTCGTTGATGACGCGGCCCAGCTTGCGCAGCTCCAGCCCGATGTTGTACAGCTTGCGCGGGTTGGGTGTCAGGTCGTTGCCGTCGCCGCGCCGGGCCTTGCCCGCGTGCTTCACGCCTTCCAGGTGGCACTCCGGGCTGAACACCGGGTCCGTCACGTCGTGGAGCACGTGCGGGTCGGCCGAGTCGCGCGCCATCGACAGCCGGGGACCCTTGGGGCCCTTGGCCTGCACGTTGTACTGCCAGAAGTAGCGCTTCTTCTTCTTTGGCTGTCGGGAGAGGCCGGCTCGGCATCGCAGCTCGCGTGCGACTCGGCCTCGGACGACAGGCCGTCGTCCGAGTCCTGGCTGCTAAAGCCCTCGTCCATGGACAGGGACGAGAGCTGGGACTCTGGCGCCGAGCAGGACAGCCGCTCGGCCAGGATCCGGCCCCGGGGCTTGCCGCCCGGCATCTCGGTCGGGGCCGTGGGCGGGCCGGGCCTGGGCGGGCAGGGCCTAGGCGGGCAGGGCCTCGGCGTGCAGTCCGCGGGCAGGCTGGATGACAGCGGAGAGCTCTTGGGCACCAGGAGCTCGGCCAGCTGCCCGGGGAACCCGCTCCAGCCCGCCTGCTGGAAGTCGCGCAGGAAGTCGTTCACGTCCAGGCCGTCCAGGCCAGACTCGTCGTTGGCGTTAAGCTCGGCCAGCGTGGGGTCCTTGAGCGCCTCGGGCTTCTCGGCCTTGAGCATGGCGTCCAGCTTGCTCAGCTCCAGGTCCATGCTCCAGAACGACGGGCTCTGCTCAGCCGGCTCGCTCTTGTCCGGTACGCGCGAGTACGGGTCATCAGGCTCCCAGGGTGCGTCGCCCACCTTCTCTTCCTTGGGCTCGACGGCCTGCGGGCCGTACACCTCCTGCGGCTCGAAGCTCAGGCTCTCGACGGACAGCCACTGGTCCGGGTCCACGCTTCCCTCGAGGTCCGGCAGGCGCAGAGTCTCGGCGGCCCTGGCCTGCAGCCCCGACGCCGTCCAGGCCCGCGCGGCTGCCCAGCTGGCCGGCTCCGAGCCCAGCTCCACCATGGCACCAGCTCCACCACGGAGCACCGACGCGCGGGGAACCTCCAACGCTGCGGCTCGACCTGCGACAGTATCATCATTCCCCAACCGCTAAACCCCGGCTCACACCCGCTGTCGCCGCACTCGCCTTCGTGCGGTTCGACCACCTCCCGCTCTGACAACGTTGGCTCTCACCTTGTGCAGATTCCAAAACTCGAAGCGCCTCGGCGTAATGCCACGCTATGCATTGTGGGAATCAGTGGGCAGCAATATCCCCATACGCGCTCCGCTCCTGGCCCACAGGTTCCCAGAATGCAACGATCCCGGTGACGGATTTATGCGAGATAGGCTATTTTGTGCAGCGAGAGGGCTCACGCGCCTCCCAATGTTTTTTTTTTTCTTTCACGAGTGCTCGTGCAAACGAGCTGCAGAGCTAAACTCACGCGCCTGTGCCGTTCCTAGTTGCTTGATAGCGTTTCCGTGTCTGACACGACGGTGCCTGAAGGTCCCTGGCTGCACGAGGGCAGCGTGCTTGAGGGACGTTGGAAGCAGAGCTGCGCTTCAGCCTTGGCTGCGTTTGGACCCTAACTCAAAAAAGTGTAGCTTTCCGTGTTCAGACACGACAGGGTGCCGAAGGTCCACTTGGCGTGCAATTCGGCAAAAAGGTCTATGCGGTTCCACTCACGATATATGTTAATGCGACCTCAGATTCGTTCGAAAGCAAGCAGTCTGGCGCCGCTTCGAGCCTTGGCTGCAGCCCAGTTTGAAGTGAGAGTCATTCCTCAGTACATTTATTTTTCAAGCTTTCGATGAAAGTGACTTCCACCGAAAGCTGAAGAAGAAAACAGTGAAGGCAACACTAATGCGGTTTGCGCAGGTTAGTTCTACGGCCAGGGGGACATAATACAGGGTGCTAATCGTCAGGATAAGTCGAAATATTAACTAAACTTTGTTAATTAGCTTTTTAATTAGTGAAAATCGTCATATGGTTTCAATTAGAAACTATTGAGCCTCGTCGAAAGCCACTGCAGCAGAAATGTTCAGAAAAACTTTAGGCGCGTGGGAAGCGCACTAGAGCGCTAAAGGTACCACTCGTGCAACAGGCACAAGGCTCGGCTATGACAAGAGACGGAAAAACCACGTGGGCGCGCTATCGCACAGGTAGCCTCGCTCGTGCTGCACAAGTGACGAATTTAGCATTCCACCGTACTTCCCACGTGCTCCGAGTCTTTCTAATATTGACTGATCTTCAATGACGCTCAGCAAGTTTCTAAAGAGAGCCACGTGTTTATTTTTAATAATTAAAAGATTTTAGTTAAGCAGCAAACTGATCGTTACGATTATCCCCCTACACTGTGTCCCCCTGACTGCATAATTCAGCTGCACAGACCGCGCGACTTGTTTTAAACAAATCCGTTAAAGGCCGACGTACACTTCGCGCTTTCCACTTTTGCCCTCCCCCTCCTTTCCTATATCCTCTCCACTTTTTGCCTTGCCCCAACTGGGCTCCTCCTCGCAATTTAGGAGAGGGGAGCGCTAACAGGATTATCTTCCCTGCAGAAAACCGAGGTTGTACGTCAGCCTTTAAGCTTAAAAAGAAACGCCCTATACCATATAAAACACACACACACACATTTCCTTCCCTATAGATAGTGCAGGCCGCCTTCAAAGTCACTGGTGTGAGCCTTTTATCTCGCGTCTCATTCGCAGGAGAGCGCGTGCAAACGGAACCTCTCTCCAGGAAGTCGGGCGCCTTTGACAGCACAATGAAATCACGTAATCGCACCCTCGTCCCCCGTGACCCAGCGGCGCACAGGAAAAAGACGGAGTTCTCAGAGCAGCGCCCCTGGCGAGCAAATTCGGATATTTTTCGGTCGTGCGTTATGCGCTCTCTGTACTACATTGCTCGCGGGCGACAAACTAACAGAATCTTATTAAAAAAAAAAAAAAAAACAGACTAGAAGACGCGCGCTTTGGAGCATCTTTGGTTTCAGCATAAAGGCCCGTTCACACTCTTGCGACCGAGTACGACCAGAGAGACCAGACCGGTTTGTAAGCCTCTTGCGATCTCTTAGGACCGGATGCGCTATACAGCGGAGCTGGTCCTAAGAGATCGCAAGAGGCTTAAACTGAAACTTTCGCCGTTTTCCAGGTTCGGGTCAAACGGAGCAGAACAGCAGCCTTCCTGAGCCCATTAAAAGTGAAAGAAACATTTCATCTTCATCGTGCGCAAAAAGTAGCGCCATCTATACCTGTTTTCACCTCAAGAACCATAGGAAAAAAAGTGCGGCTTCTCGCGGATGATTGCCAATTTTCACCTTTAGGTGGAGATTTAAGATATATTTAGTAGCATGTTGGAGTGGATACACGTTGTCTTATCAAGGAGTACACGTTTCAAACGCCAAAATCATCGTCTGTGCCTCCCACAACCAAATCTGACGAGAACTATTTCGCGCGGCGTATGAACAATGCGCAAAACTTACTGTTTTCTTGAGGTGAAAACGGGTATAGTCTACTTACGATCTGTTTTCGAGTTTCCGCCGTTCCGATAGTTTCGCGCGCGAGACATTAGGGAGTTTTCGTAGATCGTTTCCGCTGTCCCGCAACGCTCTCCGCAACCCGCTACGAGATCCGGGTTTAGCAAAGGCCATTGGCGCGCAGGCGCGGTAGCGGCTTCTTCGTTGCGGAGGGCCGGAGGGAGAACGCGGTCTACGAAAACTCCGTATTAAGCGCGAAACACATGTACGACGAAACCGTCCGATCCGACGTCCGACCGCGCAATACGACGGTCGGAGGCGAGGGTTTTCAACGCTTTCGGTGCTACGCACACCCTCTCCCCCAAGGTCATTCCGGCAGCACGCACGTCGGATCGGACGGTTTCGTCGTACATGTGTTTCGCGCTTTAGTCCCGGCAAAGTGCGAGTCCCACATCTAAAACATGATCACGTACTGCCAGTTCATTGCTTCGGTGAATTGGCAGTTCACCGAAGCAATGAACGAGACTGTGGAAAAGCAATGAAGCTTTTCCCCAGTCTCGCGGTCGTCTTTCCCTCGTTGAAGCGAAACTCAATAGCGACTCATTAAATGGACACGCACGTTGCCCTAATAACGCGACAACCAAGATGAGTGCTTCTTGTCCACAGACGGGGGACGGCAAAACCCCTCCAATATGGCGGCTCCGAATGGCAGGAATTTTGCGTATGACCGTCATACGAAAACGCCGTTTGCAGTGCAAACTCCCCAACATCATTATTACGCGCGCAGCGGAGAAAATAATTAGCGTCATCGTGTCGTTAATCAAGGCGCGTATTTTTGTTTTTTTTTCTGCCGGAATTTAAATGATTTTGGTTCGGCTCAAGAGCGTTTCCCACAAGGAAGCCGCTGGACGGGGCTGTGGCATGGAACCTGCGCCCGGCGTATCGGCCAGCACTTCCTGGAGTATAACGCATTCTATGCCCGCGTATGCGTGCTTGCGTCCAAGAAAAAGTCTTTATTGAGTGACTGCATAGGTGACTGATTCCGAATATGTACTGTCTTCGTCTGCCTATGGATTATCCGATGAAAGCCAGAAACTATGCTTCTATCGTAATTAGGAAAGAAAGAGAAAAAAAAACGATTGATTAGATTTAAGTTGCGTTGCAGGCTTTCCTCTGGCCGAAGAACCCCAGAGCGAGAGGGGCTCCGGAAGAAGCACCGGACCATCGGGAACATATTCGCGTCTCCAGCTCGAAGCTCGCCCTCCCGCGGCGGAAACGGGAAGCGCTCTAGTGAGGGTCCCCTGATTCTCCTGCTCAGCGGGCACGGCGGAACTGCTCGCGATCACGGCTCGCTCAATGTCGTTTCCGGAATGCAAACTCTTCACTGTCCCGATGTGGTGCTGCAGCCGGTATGGGATTGTACCTTATTAGAGAGTCTGAGTATTGCGCATAGAAACAAACACAAGCGCTGTGCGTTTGCGTTAGGAGCGCCGTGCACGCTCCACGTTTCGCGTGCGCATCGTTGCCATGCTCCGACCCAAGACCGCAATATTCCCGGGTTCCGCGCACGCGCAGCGTGGAACATGCAAAGCCAACGCAAACACACAGCGCTTGCGCTCGCTCGTATATGCTAGAGCCACTAAATGAGCTGCGCTTAGAGTATCGGCACTCCATTCCCCGACATTGTTGTGGGCGCCGCCATACTGCGAGCTTGTGCAGAGCAGACGCAACTGCAGATCGTCATGATTCAAAACTGCGACTTCCTCAGCATTCGATTTGGTGTTAGGAAGCTCATGTAATGTTGCTTTTCTCTGTCGCCGGACTGTTTAAACATTTGTGGAGGACGGAAAAGCGTTTTTTCTTTATTTTTTTAAAGGCCCGCAGTTCATTGTTTCATATGACAATTATGTGAGCCAGAAAAGTTAGCAAGAACGCACAAATATCCGCACCGATTTTTTTAACAACTACAAGACATTATATGTTGCCTCTAATGTGTATGAAAGACCCTCGTCTTTAAAGGGACGAACGTTTCCGTAAACAACGTTCTTTAACTACAATAATTACGGTCGTGAGACAGCATTTTGAGTTATGAAAGAATCTGAAATTAAGACCGATAGCGAGAAATTATCCAATATAAAGGTAAGTTTCGGTTTGCTCCGAATTAAAACGTACCTGCCTGGCCTAAATATTACGCTAAATACCGTTTTGTTTTCAGGATAAAGATGTGACCTGCGCTTATAACACGCCTCAGCTCCCTAGTGTTACCAGAAATAATTTGTGTCGCTTCAGTTGTAGCCAGTAGACTGGGCAGGTCAGCAGCGGACAACATCACCTCCGGACCTCACTAAACCGGCCATCTTGGAAAACGAGTGGCGCCACTCATAGTCAATTGAAGTCGCGAATAGCTCTCGCCCGCAGCTATCTCTTCGACAGCCCCATCCCCCCCACGGTTTACGATGTCAACTGACGTGCCGCCACCGCCCTTCATTCGATAAAGACCTTTCCTCACTCGCCGACTGGAGCTCGTATTTGAGCGCCACGTTTCTTGCCTTACTCTGTAAACTATCGTCGATGTTTATCTTCACTCTCTAATTGCGTTCTATCCAGGGTGCTCCGAACCGGAACCGAAAAGCCGGAACTGAACCGGTATTTTTTTCCGGAACCGAACCCGAACCGTGGTGATATTGTTATCGCGATGAACCCGAACCGGAACTGAACCGGAAAAAACATAACGGTTACCGGCTCTGTCAAAACGGTTCGGCCACGCGCTGTTAACAATGAATGTGCTATCAATGCCATTTGTTTTTTAAGTGCCGTCAACTGACACACACCTCGCTTACATATTTTTCTTCTCCACTCAGCCTTAGGAATATAAACGCTGCATCCATGAATCTTGACAAACGCTGCATCCATGAATCCTGACATAGGAACCAGTATTGCGCTGTCGCGGCTTGCACGAAAAAAAAAATTGGAAAGCTGTGCAAAAAAAAAAAAATTCGCGTCACGGGATTTTATTTTTCTACAATCTCGTAAATCCTAAATGCTGCTGTGTGCTCGTTTCATAACACGTTTCTAGAACGCGCGAGTTCTTGAAGCTTGCTTCCATCGGAATGAGAAAAGAAAAGGCTGAGGAGTTTGATAATGTTTGAGGGAGAGAAAGAAATTTTATTTACAGTTGAAATGAGCATTCATGAATTATATCTGCTCTTCGCTGCCCCAACCACCGGTCAGAGTATATCGAGCTATGAAGTGTCAAGATTTACATGCCGTATTTTTTCGTACCGGAAACTCGATAAATGCGGGAAAAAAAAAACAAAAAACAGGGATACAAACCCTAGTCGCTCGCGGAGAAGCGAAGCTGCGCGCACTTTCGAATTTGACAAAGGATCTGCCGAGCTTCTGTTGCTTCCGTCGCCTGCCCAGCGTAGTCATGGGACTCAAGCGGGCGCGTGCGCTCAAACCAACGCTCAGCAGACGCTGGAGTTAGCGCCCGTGACAGACAGCCCTGTCATCAGACAGTCGTTGTTTGCCGCTTGCATTGGCTACAGGCTTTTATAAACGTTATGCACAACTAGTTTCGACGATGTATCCCGTTTCGTATGTGCTGATTTCAGATGTTTTATTTGTAATTTATTTTGATGTTGCAATTTGTCATTTATAATTTCCGAACCGGTTCGCGGATCTAATTAATCGAACCGGAACTGAACCGGAACAAAATAAATTTACCTGAACCGTAACCGAACCTGTATTTTTTTCGGTTCGACACACTGGTTCTATCACTATGTGCCCAAGTTGTGCTATGACTTTTGGAACAGGTTTTGGCTCTTCTGACCGTTGGCGTACCAGATACGTGTCGGAAGGCGAGAGGAGAAATGAGCGTTAGCCTTGACGCACACTGAGTATGTCGAAGGCAGCAGGAGCGTTACCTATGACAGCTCCGGTTTGCTCCCTGATACTGGTGGAGCAATCCACTACCACTGGCTGCTGTTACGGCAGCTCAGGTCGTCAGTCAGCAGAACACCTGTGCTTCGTATGAAGCGTGGCAACCAACTGAAGGTAGCTTTGCACGGGACCTACGACGTCTTGAACGTAAGAAAACGTAAGCCCCTGTGTGAATGCGACAGGGATGTTTATGATCGCGCATTTATAGAATCCTAAGGAAGGCGACATGAAACCACGGTGTGTGTTTCATGAAAGTCTCGTGCTTCGCCGTCATAACAAATAAAAAAACAGTTGCTTTTCATTCTAGGGCGGAACTCGTGAGGTAGGTAACGAACGTTTAAATTGCATTTTATCTGAAGTTGGGAACATTTTTAACATCCACATTGAAGTCAACGTTATTAGGCGGGCAAGCTGGTTGTTAGTCGACATACTAAAACCCGAGACAGAAGCAAAAAAGGACAAAACGTAACGTCTCGGGTTTTAGTATGTCGACGTCCACATCGTGCGATTTGTTTGTTCATGACATTGGCTTGTTCGATTAATGAATTTAGAAAACTATGTATACCGCGCTCGGTCCCCTATGTCTCCATTCAAAGGCTTTACTGATTTTCTTGAAATATACAATTCAATTAATACTTTATTTCAAAGTTAGAACTCCCCAGGTAAAAAAACAAAAAAAAATAAAAAAACTAAATTAGCAGATAGCTAAGAGATTTCTGGGCCCGCAGAAGATTTTTCGCTCGGCTAATGATGGAAATTATTTTTGAATACTTAATTTCTTTAAAGAAAAAAAAGGATAAGTCAAAACATCACCTCTTTTTTTTCTGCGTAATTATAAGAAATTATTTTGTCTGCGAATTTCGCAAAAAGTTGGTGCGTGCGAAAATCACACCGGGAGCAGTAAACTTGCTAGTTCATCTGTTCATTGCGATTCGGCCCATTGTTAGTCCGGTTTCTGGCCTGCACTCTCCGAAGAAGTAGCCGGGGTACAAACACCCCCTCTTGTCCCATATATACGACACCCCAAATCTTCAGTGCGACGTACAGCGCACTGCCGTCGAACCGAAGGTATCAAATAATTTCACGAGCGGCTTGACAGTCGAGTGGTACAGCATAATAGCTAATGTACTTGTTATTGTCTACAAAAAATAATTACGGTTTTCTTGGCCCTACTGCAAAACCTCAGTGTTCTGTTTTTGTAGTCTTCGGTACGTACTTTAGCTGTTTAACAAGTTACACTGCACCGTTATCAAGCGCCTCGTAAAAGTTGGGGCCGTAAGTTCAACGGGTGTAAAACCACCTTTTTTTAGTGTATTTTGCTTTTTTTTTTATTACGCATCGATCTGTTAGTTTTTTTTCAAGAGTTTTGACCGTAGACGATAGCAACTGTCCCTGTGCAACAGTTCCGTCGTTTCGCCGACGAACCTGACCGAAATTAACAACAAACATGACCAAATCCATCGTAAGATTTTCTTAAAAAGAAAAAAAAAAACAAAAAAAAACGTCCGTAATTGAGGTTGGAAACCACTTCATGGTTCAGTATTACTCACTAGCCCTGTTTCGTTGGTTCTGTGCGACAAGGGACACATTTGCGCCACAAAACTAAGCGAGCACGAAGAAAACACCAAGACAGGCGCGTACACGCTGAAACCGAAACCAAGCAAATTTCGGCCATCCAATGGCGCCAAGTGCGTCGGCGCCCTCTATCCGCCGGTCAGGTATAACTACCGAGATGCAAAGGTAGGGCGGCTCCCTGGACCTTCGTCTCTGGAACTACTACTAAGAGGTTGCACTGTTATGTAATTTTGGTAAAACATTGCTTCAATAGTGATTTTAAAATTCCTTTAACAAAAGAACAAATTCTGAGGTGAATAGAAAAGTTCATTCTTCCTAAATAATGCAAGGTCATACTATGTTCCTTTTTATTTTAATAAGTTACCAGAAGAGCTTCATAACCTGGATTCTCTGAAAAGACTAAAACAAGATCCGAGAGAATCGTGCTGTCAGTCGATAGGTGACTGAAAAGGACCAAGTTGTTCGCTTGTTCTCTTGTCAGGTATAATTCTCTTTGTTTGGTTTTGTTTAGTTGCCTGCAAGTACATGGTTTCTTATGGTTGTAAGCAACCTGTCGGACACCAGGTCCCGCAGACAAGCATAGTCCATGCTTTTGCGGGCCGGTCTATGTACTGTGTTGAAAAAAAGACAACAAAATATTTACAATTAAAAAAAACAAAACAAAAAAACAAGCTTTTACAAAAGCACTGGAGTCTTTCTTTAAGACTCCACAAAATGAGTGTACTAACCGACTTCGGGCGATTCCATCGAACGACTACTGGTTTCTGTGTTGTGTGTATGTTTATACAGCCGGAAGTTAGTCTGCCTCAGTGGGCGTCTGGTGTCTCAGCTGTACATGAGCAATTTAGTCAGTGCGGTATCAACCGCCAACTTGAAATATTCCCGTCATGTTCAAAAGTAGGTTGAATATGATCCACAATATCCGTAAATGACAATCGCACGTTTGTATTTTGATCCTGGTGGCCGTATTTTTCGTTATAAACGGCCCACTCTGGCAAGCGCTCGGAGAAGGCCCAGATTAGAGCACGTGACATCCAACGCAATCGTGACGTAGGTCGTCTCAAGACGAGCAAAGCTACAGCGAGGCTGACGTCGAGAGGATGGCCTAGTCGTTCCTGCCACCGAAGCGGCTGCTTTTGTACGAATTTTGAGTCACGGGTTAATCTTCTATAATCTTGTAGGGGGACAATAGCTACTTCTGCGACACACAAAAGGGATTCTCGGGAAGAGGGGAGTTCCTCCTTCCCCCTTTTCTCGTCGTGGCCGGAGGCGAGACGACCTCCGTCACTAGCTGTCAAGGTTCCTAGACGAGCATTACAAACGAGGCGTTAGCGACATCCACCAGGTGCTCTTTGCTAATCGTTTAATTCGTTTTAAAATTCCTTTTCGAGACTTTTTTAACAAGATATTGGTATGTGCCATGTGATACTGCTCTTTTGAACACATATAGACCAAAAAATGAGCGCCGAAATTTCGTTGTAGTATCCCTAGGGATACTACAACGAAATTTGTCTTGAGACGACCCACGTCACGATTGCGTTGGATGTCACATGCTCTAAACTGGGCCTTCTCCGAGCGCTTGCCAGAGTGGGCCGTTTATAACGAAAAATACAGCCGCCAAGATCAAAATACAAACGTGCGATTGTCATTTACGGATATTGTGGATCATGTTCAACCTACTTTTGAACACGACGGGAATATTTCAAATTTCGTTGAAGTATCCATTTAAAGGGATACTACAACAGTGCGCTTACGTTCGGTGCAAATTAAGAACCAGTCAAAAAGTTGTTGCAGGGCCCCTTAACGTGCACCACGCAGTAGTGGTACACGACCGCACGCCGGTACGATGTTCATCCAGATCGAAACGGGTAGATGTGGGGATTGAACCCAGGATGCCTGGGTTCTGCAGCGCGAGCTTTCGCTCAAGACCTTTTCATTTTAGTAGTTGCCTCACCGGCGGTTAGAGGGCGCTGACGCCCTTGGCGCCATTAGGTTGCTTCAATTTGGTTGGTTTCGGTTTCAACATGAACGCGGCTATGTTGCTGTTTTACATTGTTTTTGCTTAATTTTGCGATACGTTCATTTTCTTGTACCACACAACCAATGAAACTTTGGTATTGAGCCACTTTGTGGACTACGAGGTATATTTTAGCCTAAATTGCGTGATTTTTGTTTACCAACTCCTTTGATGTACCTGATTATGGTCGGTTGCGAAACGCCTGACTGGGGTACAGGGAAGATTATCATCGTCTACGGCCATAGTCGATGGCACCAGTTTTCAGAAAAACAAACTGATGACGAGACTAACACGGGAATGTAAAGAAGCATATCGACAGCTTGATTAGCAATGTGCTGAATCGGTCAGAACAGATGAACTCACAAGTTTACTACTCACTGTTTGGTTTTCGAGGGCACCCAAACTTTAGTGAACTTCGCTGACTAAAAACGTATCGTGTAATGACGCAGATAATTGATATAAACAAGTAATATCTTCTCGGACTCTTTTTTGTTTTTGAATTCAGTAGAGCATGTTTTGACAGGCCGAGTAGGAAATTTCTTAAATTATCAACCCTGTTAAAGTACCTATAAGCAGCATTTTGCGATATTGGCCCTAGGAAATAAATAATTATTATATGAACATTTGCTTACTCAAGATAAAATATAAGTGAATGGCCCGTAAAATTAAATCTGGCATTTGTCTTCCAAAAATTGGCCAAATAAAATTAAAAGGCGCAGGAGGAGAAATACCTCGGAAAGTTTTGCTGAATTCTAGCGCTAGGCACGACTTCACGGACCTGTGTGAACAAATATTTATTTGTTTGATAAGATTCGCTTTGTAAATTTCGGCGTCGCCAGCCACCAAAAGTAAACCTCTATTCGCCATCGACAATCCTGAACTCAAGTGATTGTTTCGCAGACGGCTCTTTTTTCTTTTTTTTTTCGGCGTCAAATATTGCGGATTCCAGGTTCTAGCAAAAAAATAAAACAACGTACGCAAAGAAAAAGCGTCGTCATTATCGCTTATGCGTCATACCCAAACCGCGTTTTGGATTTGCAAACAGAAACGACGTTATTTCTTAGTGCACTTTTTTCTAAAACTCGCTACTGTTAAGCGCCTATGTCAGTTTCTTACGCGGGAAGTCCCAACCTTTGTGTTAAAAAAAATTAAGTGTATTGAACTGGTTATTTAAATATAATCAATAAATCACTTAAATGACCTTCGAAATGGGAGCGAGCACGGTATACAATTTCTTAAACTTCATAAGTGCGAAAAAAGATTGAGAACCTCCTACACATGTAGGTGTCATATTATGAACAAATAAATCGCCTGATGTTGACGTACCATCACTTCTAGCCTCAGATAAAATACAAGTTAAACGTTCGTTGTTTATCTGCTCCGCGAGTTTCCTCACATAATCAAAAGAAGCTATTTTCAATATATTATGATTGCAAAGAACGATACTTTCGGGAAATACAGATAGTCTCCTTGCGCTGACTATTCTTGACGCCTTCCGATCCTAAATGTGCGATATAAATATGGGCGCTTGTTACTGAGAATGTTCCGCCACTGTTAGTAAACAAACCTCAGTTGTCATAAGGACATCTGAGCCCTCGAGATGTCTTAATCGTCGAGTAGACGTATCGGACTACAGTTTCCGAGGTAAGGCAAAAAAGAGCGGCGAAACGCGACGAAAAATACGAATACAACGCATCCGCCAAGGCGCGGAGGGGAGAGCGGAGCAGCAAGTTGAAGCAACCCAATGGCTGCCGCGTCACGTGATTCCAAGATGGCAGCGCCCATGCTCGAGCAATGCCAGCTGAAATTCGTTTCAGCTTGGGTCCAGACGCAAGCGATGCTACAAGCGCGAGCTCCGGGCTTTCAGCGTCCCTGCCAAGCACGCGCGCTCGTGCAATGCAAGCACTGTTCAGGGCCACACGCTCGCGCTCGTAGCATCGGCTGCGTCTGGACCCAAGCTGAAACGAAGTATAGCCCACTATTCCCCCCCCCCCCCCCCCCTATTGGTTTCGGATGTCCGCCTGAAAAGCTTTTGAAACGATTAGCGTCCCCTTTCTTCCTAGTGTTCTGCTTGAAGCTCTTGAGTGTGTGATGAATTCAAACTCGCAGATATCAAACTCGTAGCTGCTCTCAAAAAGCTCTAAATTGCCTCTTACGAAACACAAAAATTAATTAATTTTCTTCAGTGAAGCTAATACGGAACATTTTTTTTTATTCTGAAAGAATAAAAAAAATGTTCCGTATTAAGAACAAAGGAACAAAGAAAGCCTTCAGTAGAACAACGCTCTCGTTATTTTCGCTTCTGACAGGCACTGTAAACAAGTAGTGTGAAGGAGTAGAACAGAGAAACATTCGCAAAAAATAGACATGGTGGTTTTTTTGTTTTTTTTATTCTTTTGTTTAGAAAAAAAAGGGTTTACAGATTTCTAAAAAAAAAAAAGCTGTGAAAGCTATACTGATGCGGTCTGTGCAGCTCAGTTATGCGGCAAAGGGGGACATAATATAGGAGGATAATCGTCATGATAAGTCGCATAATTAACAAAAACGTGTTAATTAACTTTTTAATTTGTAAAAATAAATGGTTTCAATAAGAAACTTATTGAGCGTCATCGGAAACCACTAATTAAATTTGAGAAGTATTTAGGAAAGGGGGGGGGGGGGCGGTGGTGCTCTAAAGGCGGGTGGTAACAGACGGGAAAAGCGCGTGAGCGCGATTTCGAACCACCAGCCTTGCGCGTGGTACACGAGTGGTAACTTGAGCGCACCCATGCGCTTCCCATGCACTGTAAATCTTTCCGAAATCTTGTTTAGTGGTTTCCGATGACGCTCAGAGAGTTTCTGACTATACTCCGTTTCACCTTATGTTGTACCGCAGACAAGGCTTAGAAGCGCGAGCTCATAGCGTTGGGAGCTACTCTTAACGCAGGAGAGCTTGTGCCGCCGAGATGTGCCCTAGAGCAAGGAGCTCGCGCTTGTAGCCTTTCCCGCGGTACAACACAAGGTGAAACAGAGATATAGAACCGTATCTTTATCTTCAATAATCAAAGAAGTCAATCGACACATTTGAGTTAAATAGCCAACCCCTGGCCTGTACAGACAGGAGTAGTGTAGCGTTCGCGGCTTTCTTAAATCAAATAATTCTTACAGGTTCTGAATGGTGTGCACTTTCACCCATCTACGAAACTTTCATTCATCCACAAAAAAGACAATAAGGGCGCAAGCGAACTGAGGGAAGTTATCCGTGTCGTAAAAATACCTGAAAAAAATAAAGGGGGGGGGGGGGGACTTTTAACATGGAAGGAAAAATAAGCGGAAAGGTAACCGTTGAGCCACTGTCTCTCTCGTGTCTTTCGACTTGTTTGACCCGAACTTGATCGAGTCTCGGGTAGCTTGACGGCACGATTGTCATCTATCGCTTCCTGCTGGCGAAGCATCGTTCAGATTGTCGAGGACACATAAAGGAGGCTGAGTGCGACCGCCTCGCACGGAATCGAAAGCTAAACTGTTGGGCCGCGACAGTTACGGAAACCGCAGTGAATCGTGCCAATTCAAAGGACAACTTGGAAGACCAGTGACATATACTGGTTCTACGCCAAACTAAACCACACAGCCGATTGCGAAGGGGCTTCTTCCGGGTACCGTTAGTACAGGGAAGACCGGGAAAACGTTTTCCGATCTTCCTCCTATTTATAAAAAAGAGGAAAAAAAACAAATAAAAAATTACCTTTTTTTTTTCCCACTCGATCGGTCTAGAAAGAAGAGCGGGTGAAAACAAAAGGGCGAGTCGGCCATGCCCGAAGGCGGGCAAGCCCCGGCGAGCGGCGGTCGGGATTTTCTCAAGGCCACTTCCGCACTCGGCGCGCGAGAGAGAGCGCCAGTTAAGCGGCAGATGGGCTGCTCTTTCCACGGCGCCGTCTCCTCGGGGAAGCCCCTTGCACCAACTGCGTACTCGAACGGAACAAGTGCTCGCTCGCGAGGCCCGCCCAAACGGCCTGCACGCTGACAGGAGACGACCTCCGAGCTCGTTTTCACGGTCGCCACTATGCGTCATCGCCCGGAAGCATGACGCAACAGTATGGCCACTCGGGCTCGCGGCCGCTTTTCTCCCGTCCCGATAAGCGGCCGCTTCTGGCCATTCCGACCGCTTTCTTCTCGCCCAGATCAAGGGCACCTGGGCTTGGACCTGGGGCTTCGACGGAGCCTTGGGGACACAGAAGCGAACGCTGAAGGGGATCTCGAGCGTTCACTCTGCTAACCTCGAAAGAGCTGGGAGGAGTTTCCCCAAACTCTTAAACTGTATTAACGCAAAATCAAAAAAGAAAAAAAAAAGAAAAAGAAAATACACGCGGGACAGAAATAAAATCACTCAACCAGTCTGCGCCCGCAAAATCATTACCGGGGAAAAAAAAAAAAAAACATACTAACGAGACAAAAATCGCTGCTCTTCCTTACCACCTTTTTGTTTTACATTCTGGTTCTTAAAGCAGTTTCGCGTTTTCCCTTCTTTTTCGCCCCACGGTCGGGCTTTCCATACAAAAATCTGGCGAAAGAACCAACGGAAGAGAGAAAAACTCCGGCGTCACAGAGAGGAGAGAAGGAAACAGATCAGAGGCTCCAATGCCGGAGATAAAAAAGATTCTTCCGACCTTTTCTTTGTGTTTGCGACGGTGACCTTCGCATTGGAGTTTTTTTTTTTTTCTCTCTCTCCTTTTCTCGTCTTTTGTTGGTGCTTTTTGCTGCTCCTGCTGCTATCTGGATTCCCGACGAAATTGGGTCGCTCTCGCAACTCGCCAGAAAGAGAAAAACAGCCGTTTTTTTGTTTTGTTTGGAACACCCAAGAACACTTGCGCGTGAAAGAGCGGCTTGTTGGCAAATATATTATAACGGGTGACAGTGATACGCCGAAGAAAAGAAACAAAACGGAAAAAAAAAAAAGAAGATACGCGTGGACCAAAACAAATGAACACGTGAAAGTTTGGGCACACCAGCCGTGGCATTTCTGTCGTCGCGCCGGTGTGTCTCTATAAAGTGAAGGCGGAAGCTCGCCTACCACGGGGAAAGTTCAAACGGTGGAGACTGCTTGCGCAAACCGCGACCCATAGCTCTCATCCACACACCACGTTGGCACATTTCTACCGAAAGGAGCCACGCCACGTGCTTCCGTGTACTTCGGACCCTTGAGCGCAATGATCGACACACTGTGCCGCTTATTGATGTAGGTCCTAGTTATGCTGCGCATAACTAGGACCTACAACAATCGGTCGGGCTTTTCCATCAAAAATCTCAGACAGGAAATAGCACACACAAACACTCAACCATGTTCTCACTCTCTCACGTCACGAGTTTCTACGTGTAAACAGATTATAAATAAGGGTGGCAACGTCGAAACAATATAAAGGTGACATACCGAGCCTCCGGCTCGGCAACACTTCCTTTGATTTCCTTATTCTCATAACTCTAACTAACTAAACAATATATAAAGCTCGCCTGCCACGGGCAAAATAATGCGCGACATACACCGGCACAGTCAGTATTTAAAAATACACGACATACACTTGGAAGTAGGTTTTCCTGAAATTGCACGGTGTACTTTTGACATTGGCTATTTGATTTATTAATGTGCGTCTTCCACGGCATGCCTACGAGACCCTGATGCAACCAGTGCACACTATCCGGATGCATCACCTTGACAACACTCCCTCAACGGAAGCGGCGTGGACACGTGTGGAGGGCACACTTCTCGGCGCCTGGCCATGTGCTCTGAAAGTGTCGTAACAGGGGAGCTGCTACCATGCTCGTCGGAATCTCAAATGGCAGTGGACCATCCAGCCGATCGGCAAAGTGAACAGAAATCGACAGGGCTCTCCCCGGGCGGAGCAAGGCTCTGTGGGGGCCCTGCCAGGTAGAGCAAGACCGACCGAGGAGGAAATAAATCGTCCGCCCTTGGCCGCGCCGACCTTCAATGGCACGCTGGAAGGATCCACGAGCGCAGAAGCGCATCCCGCACCTACTCCCGACAATGCAGCAAGTCCAGAGCCGCCTGCCCTCCTCCACCAGAAATCCGCCATCCCAACAATCAACATGCACACGGCGGATATTCAAGGTCGCAGATGTACCCATACAATACTTCATCTGCTTTCTACCGTTGCGTCACCGGAATAACTCGAGCGCCCGCTTTCTGCTTGCTTGCGCTCGTTTCTTGTATCCGCACCAAAAGGAAAAAAGACCCGATCTCTCAGGTTTCCGTCGATCGCGTGCACTCGACACTGGGCTGGCGCGTCGTGGAGGTCTGCCGGCAACGCCGAAAGTAACGGGAGACAGCATCAAGTGATCCCCATGGCAACCGCGTAATGGTGAACGGAAATGATCGGTTCTTATTAATGATAACTGGAACCGAGTTTCGGCTAGCAGACGCTAAACTCGCAGGGCACATCGTGACATTCTCCGTAAGCCTTTCGTTTCCAACGCGAGCAGACATGACAGACCGCGCGCTCGCTAAAAAGATCGACGGAAAAAAACAAACGTTTCCGCCCAGTTTGAATGGTTGGCAAGCGTCGCCCTGAACGTTGTCCGCACTTCTGCACTCGCGAAAAGTAATGTCACTCTCCAAAACGACAAATATGAACGCGAGAATACTGAATGATAGCTGCAGGAGCGCTTACGGTAATCACCCGGGATCTTGCGTGTGATATCTTCCCAAAAACTCGGTGGCAGTCGGTCGCTTGAGCTCGAACGGACGTCGGATGATACTTGGTCTTCGGTGGCTTCACTCGTTTCGAGATTTAATTCGAAAACGCACCGTATTTTGAGTTAGTTTGCACACAATCGGGATTTGTTTTGATTCTGTAGCTCACAGCAATCACATGACTTCTTTACCAATCGACGCAGCTCGACCAATAGGAGAGCCCGATTTCGTGAATTGCTCCACCTCTGCGGGAGCAGGTATAGAGAAAATGGAGTCGAGCGTTCCAAGTTTTGGGCTGTCGCTCGCTGTTGGAGGTAGCTGGGAGGGTATCCAGGAGCGCCGGCTTCGTGAAATAAGTTGGTTAAATAATACGACTCGTTTTATAGATAATTATCCGCTCGAATCGCGTCAGAAGGGCCGAGGAACTTTTGTAAACAATCTTAAGCAGCAGTTGTGACGTCAGACGTGACGTAACGTGTTTTGGTAGTAGCACGTGAGGTCACCTTCATGAGGTTAGAGTCATCTAGCGGCGGTTCTGGAAAACACTAAAAATTCTCCGCCACCTGGTGAGGCGGGGCGGAAACGGGCAACAAAAGAAAATGCGTTACTCTAAGAACCCTACCCGTCAATAATAACCCTATTCATCTTGTTTCTGTTAAACATCCTCCCTCTTGGTTGACTCCTCACTCCGGCAAGGTGATTGATTTTCATTCATTCCTACCTAGCTATTCCGTGCTAGGTTCGTAACGTTGAGCTACTTGTTTCGCTTGATGAGCTCATTTGTAGACTTGCGTCAAGTAATTGAAAAATAGAAATAATTTGACAAGTCCGTTTCTGTCGTCCATAAGTAAAATTTCAGTATGGCTGATGGGGTTAGTTAGGCCTAATCCTCAGGAATTAGCATTTTCTCGTCGCTTTCCGGTGCTCGCGGCCCGTGGGACCTTGGTTGGCGCAGTTTAGAGAGCCAACATGTGCATGACTCGGGACGATGGAAATTAGTGAACGTAGGGTTAAGCAAGCGTCGGATCGGGCGGCTCGGTAGATGAGCCGACCTATTGATTGTCGCCAATTGTCGCGGCCGTCCGGGCCGTCGTTTCGGGACGCCAGAACCGCTGCATCGCATTCGCCGAGTCTCGGTGAGTGCCGGGGGCCACCGGGGTCGTCCCGCGGTGGCCGGCCGCTGGTCAGAGCCTGACTGCTCGCACTCGAAGCCCCTCGGAACTCGGCCGTCCGAGCGGCCGCAGGCCCGCAGGCTCGCTCTCCGGCTCCTTTGTCTTGCCCAAGGACCCTTCGCCGGAACCCCCGAGCCGCCGGGACGGCCACTTTCAACTTTTGCGGCCTCACTTGCAGCTTGTGCACAAAGGGGTAAAAGGTTCGCTCGCAGCGGCCCCCCTTTTTCTTTTTTTTCCCCTCCTCATTTTTTGTGCGCGCCTCTCCTCTTCCGCATCCTTTTTGCCGGAGGAGGAGGGGAATGCTGGACGCGCAACATCCGTGCCGCCCAAGGAGCAAAATGTGCAACAATCGCGTCTCGGTCGGTCTTGGAGACGCCAAGAGCTGGCGTGCGGGCGTCCCCGTGCCGGCGTCTGTCCGGGATTTGCCTGCTGCCGCGGCCTAGCTTCGGACGCCGAGGTGCGTCTACTTTCTTTTCCATGGAAGCGCTCTTGGGTCACTTGGCTGGATGCAAGAGAGGAAAAGCCTATCTTACCCACTTTTCCAGAAATAGATATCGTTTCTGTAGAAGGTTTATTATTGTTTTGTGTGCGGGCCGGTTGATTTAGTGCAATCGGTATATCCACGGAACATGCCCGCAGTAACGTTTACTTGTCGTCCTGCATCGAGGCAAAAATAAAAAAAAAAAGTTGTCTTTTTCAATATTATTTGACGCACAAAGGGCTTTGTAACGTTTTTTTATTGTTGGGAAGAATAGTCAATCAGTGTGCAGATGACTGGTTGCAGCATGTTTATTTTCAAGTTGCTAGAGCAAAAAAATTCAGCCGTGCTACTTTCCCCTATGTTCATGTTAAAAAGGGTGTTTTTAAAATTGCACCGGAGTAATGCGATGCATGCTCGGTTCTACATGTCACGACGAGACTGGCTTGTCAACAAGCTGTTTGCTTCCTTTTCCCCTTTCTTTTCCCTTTTTTAAAGTTAGCCATTTGTTTTGAGTACACTACAAACGTGTGTGGGAGGAATTATACCACAAATAGATCCGGTGCATTTATGGTATTAATAATATGTGGTTACATGCCTCAAAGCTCCTGTATTTTGTGAGCATTACTGGTTTTGGTACACAGCTCATACAATCATGTCATGTGGTTGTGTTCTACAATTGAGAGACTGAATGTAGAGTCTGTGGCCATGTTGACTGGTATTGATGGGCAGGGTTGTAAAAGTTACTTCAAAAATGTACCGAAGATACAGTTACTTCTACAAAAAGGTACCTAGGTACTTGCTGAAAAATGTACCTAGGTGCAGGTACAGTTACTTCAAAGATAGTTTCTTTATTTTCCCCAAATTTGTCAGAATATATTGGAAGTAAAGCTGTTTACACTAAGGATACACACAAAAACGAGTTCGATAAATGTGCTTTATTCGTGTCAATGCAAGAAATAAGGAAAACTGCATTCACATGAGCATTCCAGGACAAATTACCTTTTTCACTTAAGTTCTGTATTTGACTTTAGAATCGGGACCTCCTCAAAGTGTTTATCTGACATCTTTGATCACAGTTTAGTAGCAATTGTTCCTCCTATGCTAAAAACATGCTGCACAGCCGCACTCCTTGCAAGCCCATTTTTGAGTTTTAAGAACACGCTTTTCAGCAGCGGCATGTGCTTAAGACACTCCAGACTTCTTGTCAGAGCAAGTTTGGTGTGCTGTACAAATTCCTGCTCCCAGGAAGCAGATGAGGGTTATGTTTCGAAGTTAAAGAAGTGTTCACAGTCTTCGTCATCACCACTTTGTTTGCCTGACAATGCTTTTTCCATAGTTGATGTTTGCATAAATTGGTGTCGCTACAACGGCATCGCTAAT
Source organism: Ixodes ricinus (assembly GCA_037355805.1). Lineage (NCBI taxonomy): Eukaryota > Metazoa > Arthropoda > Arachnida > Ixodida > Ixodidae > Ixodes > Ixodes ricinus. The sequence goes on along the minus strand of JAZHYW010035786.1, from coordinate 50,957 downwards.
CCACCGTTGTTCAAATGAGCACCGCCTTTTGCTAAAGTGTTGTTCGATGAAACATCATGGGCGGGGCTTTGTTTGCTAAAACGTCGTTCGATCAAGTCTGTGCCTCCCAGGTCATGCCCAACTCAACATTAATCACGGCACATGGTAGTGTGTTAATGCTTCAAGATTTATAGTTTCTACCATTTTGGCAAAGTGAATAGAAAAGTACCTCTATAAAGTAACTTCATTTAGTTACAAGTTGCTGGTAAATGTACCTAAGATACAGATACCGAGAAAATAAAATGCCTAGGTTTGTACCTCAGGTACAACAAAAGCACCTAGGTACTGATGTCCAGTTACTTGTACCTAGGTACTTTACAACCCTGTTGATGCGCTTTTCACGAACGAGCGACCAGGAAAACTGGGAATTGTCAGAGAAATTTTAATTACAAGGAAAAATTTGGGAATTTTCAGGGATATTTGTCAGAAAGCAAGCCCAGTCAGGGAAAATGAGCTGGAAACTCTATTGAGTGCCCCGAGTTAAAACTTGGAATTGGGGGGCAGAAAAAAGGCAATAAATTCTGCTTGGAGCGGAGCGCGGGCTCTGCTCACCCGATGTAGAGTGTGCCGCACAATGCAAAGGGAACAGCCGACCAATCCAGTCCAAGCCTTGGATTGCGTTGGATTAAGGGCACGACACTAGGCTACATCCAGATAGAGGTACTAGATTTAATAACAAATGGGAAAGCCGCAGACCCCAATCCAAGCCGAAAGTATCCGAAAGTGTGCATCTGGCGGCCATGCTGCCATTCGGTTATTGACGTGTGTAATTGAGCGTCGTGTTTTCATCGCGTTTCCTTTCCGGAAGGCGCCTCTTCACTGACGATGTCGGCGGCAAGAAAGTGCTCATTTAATCCTGACTGGACGAACCTGAATATTTTGGAATATGCAAGTTGTATTAAGCGCGTGCAAAATGATTCTCACAGTGCTCAATGCCATGTGTTGTAATGGTCATATATTTAACCGCCTCTACTGTGGTCAGGGAATTTCACCTGAAATTGTCAGGGAAAGCCTGGAAAAGTCGGGGAATTTCAAAATAATAATTTGCTAGACAGCCTGATTGATGTAATTACTGCTGCGCGATGCACTTTAAAGACCCCAAGTTCGTACTGTGCTGGTCAAATCGGTCCTGTGCAACATAGACACACATTGCCGCCTCTTGAGGAGAGTAACTTCCCGCTATCCATACAGCAAATTTGATGTTCAAACTTTTGATGGGTGCAAATGTTAATTGCAAAAGGGGAAGGCTGCTTGTTTACTGATCCTATTTCGAAGTCTGCAGGGAGTTTCGGAGGGATTGGGTTTGCATTAAGAACAATGGAGGCCTCGCCAAGGGACTGCTAAATTTTACACGAGAGTTGCCCTATTGCACCAGTAACCGATGTTACAAGGAGGAAAACTACACCCAGTTTCAAGTTAAGAAAAACAGGAACTCCGCTCTTTCCACCTTAGGAGGCAGTTGGACTCTCCTCTCCAGCATTTGCTCGATCATGTCAAAGGAGTGGAGGGCGTACTCTCGGCGATTTTGCCAGCTCATGGCAGCGGTGCGAGGAATTTGCGCCATCATTGCGGAAAAGCTGATTTTACTTTATTAATAATGAAAGTATAATAAACTGGGCCCTGCTATATGGCCGGATCGTTACAGTAGGCTTCTGCGAATTTCCAAGACTTTCGATTATTGCCTCAACTAACATCATATTCGATTTGCCCGTTACGCAATATTTCTCATGCTCGTCTGTTCTGGGTGGATAGCTAGCATCGTTAGCGCGCCTGTCACCATGCGGTGGTGTACTGCAGTCAAGCTACAACCGCATAGCAGGTGTTGCAATTTTGTGTATCTTGCTTTGCCGCAGTGCACCAGCGTGCTAAGGGGAAAGCAGTCCTCTAGAGCGGGATGTAACACGCAGTTTGTGAATAAAACTGCAGCTAGCTATACTCGTTTTCACCTGAAGAAAAGCAAGTTTTGTGCATTGTTCATACGCTGCGCAACGAAGGAAGAAGGTGCTCATGGCATTTGAAGCATGTACGTCTTGATATATCTTATTCTAAAATGCACCTACATATGTCTTAATTTTCTACATGGAGGGGGAAGTTAGGAATGCTTGGCGAGGAGCCAGACGTTTTTCACTAGGGTTCTTGAGCTGAAAACGAGTACAGTATATATAAGAGACTGCAATATTTTGACAATACCTTTTTCGCGTTCGCTATTCATCCATTACGGCTTTGTTAGTTTATTTTTCATGTCAACTCTCGTTTAGTTGTTACTGTTATGAGTTTGTTCGGATAACCTGCAGTCATGAAAAATTTGTATAATGCTAGTATAGTCTTTTTTGCTGTACTTTGCTAGCGTAATTTTTTTTTAGAGCATGAAACTGCTTTGTAAAACAGAATGCCTTTGATTAAAAAAAAAAACGGGAAATGAACTTATTATTTTAATATATATAGGTTACATACGTTCAGTGGCACAGGGAATGCAGTGAATTAAAACTGGATTAAGCTGGATCAGTAAATGCAAGCCTGGGAATAACCTGAATGAGTGAGGTGGATTGCTTTTTTTTTTTTAAGCAAGCATATTTATTGTTTATATGCTGATTTTTTTTTTATAAAATTGTGCTTATAAAATGTCATTGATGTTCATAATTAGATGACAAAAGCTTTGTTTTCTTTCTAAATTACGAGCTGCAGTTTTATTACAACTTTAGAACTTGAGCAAACATCAAATTGGGTGCTCGAAATTATTATATTCTAACATTATTTCATTGGAATATACTGTTTGGTTTACATTTCACTTTGTACCTAAAATAATGATGCACAGCAGTTTGTACTACCCTTCATCTATCAACATCTTGTTACCGTGTCTTGGGCTTCTATGCACAGTTAAACTGCTAGCTAGGGAAGCAAACCTGCCATGCTGTTGATGCCATCAAAAGGTTGCACAAAACAGGTTGAAAACTGTCATCAAACAAAGTTTTCAACAGGAAGGCAAAGTAGACATAAGCACATAAATCTTAACATGAGATTTGCACAGGTATGAATGAAAATGAAATGTGTGCTTATGCTCTAAAAGCCCTTTTTACTGCTTCAAAATGGACTTTTGGCTGCTCCAATAGGTGCTTCAAAATAGCTCAGAGCAATCACATCACTGCAATGGCCTGAGATGCATAGACAGAAGAGTTTTTGATAAGCTCTTTGGTTGTCAAATAGTAGTCAGAACAAGAATCTTGCATCTTGCGCAGCTTCCTGCTGAAACACTTCTTGCAATAATCGTCTTGTGCTTACATGATTTAGTAGTTTGTTTTGCTGTTGTAAGCATATTTGCAATAGAGGAGAAAGATTATTTGAAACAGTAACATTCTGTTGAGGGTTCGCATGAAGTGATGTTCTGCTGGCATCGTAGCTCAGGCTTCGTATCCCTTACAAGTATCTAGGTGACATAAATAGACAGATATAAACCGTTTAAGCATCTTTTTTGTGTTTGCTGTGTGGTTATTTTGTTTTTCCAAGTTCATTGTGAAGACAGTATTGATTTTATCGGGTACAGTAAAATCTCAGCTTTGCTATTGCTTTTCTGATATATGGATGTGCCTCATAAAGTGAAACATCCAAGTGATGCACCTCTAATATCTGAATTGGGTGAACTTTACCATGGTCTAAAACCAAAGAACTGTTGCTTATGGACTTACAGAGGGCTACTTTGAAATCTTCAGACTTTCTCAGATAATATGCTAAGCCTCTTGTGTGATTGCAGAGTTGGGTAAAGTACATCTTAAAAGTACTTGGAAGTAAGGTACAAAGTAAATGAGAGGTTATGCACTTCAAGTAAAGTAGTAAGTACACTGGGTGGAATGTACTTGAAGTAAAGTACTATAAATACAATGTACTTCTAAAGTACAAGTACTTTTTAATCTTTCGTGATGCCCTTTCATTCCCTAATACTGTGTTTTGTTTTATTAAACTGGTATGCATTGCCCCAAGGGTAATCGGGGGTGCATCAGTTATTTTCGGGAATGGCACAAAATATTGGATGAAATCAACTGGCCACAGAGTAGTAGTTTTACTCTCGCTGACTAACTATTTAACTCAATCAACTTACACGGCACTTATTTGTATCAGTCTTATAACCGCCATTACTCACTCGAAGAAATGACCGGGCGACGTCTCAAAAGAAAATACCACGTTTTTACAATACACTTTTTTTTTTTTTTTTTCAAATGTTGGGAATGTGTTTTGAAGTCGGAAGTTGTTTTTTCCTGGGAAAGCTCCGGTAAAAATATTTTAAGTACAAGTACATACTTGGAGAACATACTTCAAGTAAAGTACAAGTTTTCTAAACCTACTTAAAGAAGTACTTTAAGTACAATTTACTTAAAGTACTTCTCAACACTGTGTGATTGTAGGACTGAAGCAATAAGAATAACACTGGTCCCTTTGCTTGCATTTAATTTATGTATTTTATTTGTTTGATGAGGTGTCGTAGCGCTCTTTCCGTAGCTTCATGTTCTTTCCTTTGTGTGTGCTTGTATGCGAGGCAATTATAGTACATTCAGTGAGCATGTCTTGCAATCTTTTTTCTACCCACACTGTTTATGTGGGTAGAAATTGAGAGAGGAGGAAACGAGAGCGTGTCTAGAGGGTCGAGCTCTGACTAGAATGCTTAGTGGGGAGGCGCCAAGCTATCTGCCTTTGTCTCTGCTCACTCTTTGAACACGTTCCAACACTCAGTGCTGGCGTCTGGCTTTCGGTGTTTGAACGCATACAAGCAGTGAGTAGAGATGAAGGCAGCTAGCTTTGCATCTACCCCCTAATCGTTCCAGTCAGAGCTCTGCTCTCTAGACACTCTCTCCTTTCCTCCTCTCTCTGTTCCTACCCGCATTACTGGACTCATGCCCGCAAAATTTTTCAGATAAATTAACACAAATTGAATTGCACAACCGCCTACTATCATAAAAGTATATTGCATGACTATTGGAGACTCCAGCAAAATCAACGCCGTGTAGCACCAATGCCGGAAAACTCTGAGAGAAGGTCGTTTCGCCTTTGTCGTCTGCTTTTGCTGCTTGGTTCTCGTAGGCAGTGTAGCTTTGTATGCTTGTTTATGAACTAAATAATCGTGGTTCATTGGTGCCACACCAAAATAAGGGATGAACAAGGACATGAAAACATATTAGTGGTGTGCAGTTTCTCTCATCCGTGAGTTGAAAAACAACACCATCACACGAGACATGTTCCTGTACGAAACTTGTAGTGAGACCCACGGACTGGAGTAGATTTATTCATATAATAATAATTGCTGTAAAAGTCACCTCGACAATAAAGGGGAAAAAAACAACAAGAAAAACAATAAATAAATGCTTAGAAACCGTGTTTTTTTTATTTGTTAATCATAAAAGTTATCAAAACCCTATGCATGTATGCATATGGAGTGTGTCTTTTCTTCTCGTCCGTCATTTTTTTAGTGCTTTTAACCCCTAAACATGTAAAACATCAGCCAATTCGAATGTCATAATACACATTATGACATTCGAATTGGGGAGAGTGCTTATCTGACATCTTCGATCACAGTTTAGGAGGAGGGAAGAGAATGCGGCACTTTTCCCAGATAGAGGGGCTTTAACAGAAACTGCGCACATCTTTTAAGTTATCTCTCCCCCTTTTATAGCTGTCAGAGGAGCTTCAAACACGCAATAAAGTTGATTTCGGTGCGAGATGAAGGAAGCAGGTCGCTACTTTCCCTAAACGGAGTTCTGAAGTGATTCGATAAATTGGTTTTGCTAGAACGGCATCACTAATCCACCGAATGAGCACTGCCATTTGCTGAAGTGTCGTTCTATGAAACACTATGGGCAGGCTTCGTTCGCTAAAACGTTGTTCGATCAAGTCAGTGCCTCACAGGTCGTACCCAACTCAGAGTTAATCACGGCACATGGTAGTGGGTTAATACTTCAAGATTTATAGTTTCTACCATTTTGACGAAGTGAATAAAAAAAGTACCTCTAAAAAGTAACTTCACTTAGTTACCATATTTTCCGGTGTATAAATCGTGTTTTTTTTTTTTTTTTTTTTTCGAACTTGGTGTGTCTTATATAACAATGCGACTTATATGCATTTCTTTTTTTTAAATTCATGGTGCGATGCTTTTTATTTTATGCACGGCATGCCATCTTTCGTAGAGCATTGTAACTATGTAGCCATAGGTGTTGTTTCCCCCTCCAGGGACACTGCTGTCGCCGCACTCTTCTGCACTTTTCATAACTGACTCGGAAAGCGAGAAAGATTGAGGTTTCCCTGAATCGGCTCAATGTGGATAGGCAAGATAGTGAGAATAAAGCATTTACAGCATGTTATCGACTGCCTAATTCAGCCATGGTTCCGTATTCTTTTACTTCAGTCCAGTAACACTGAAAGATAAGTGGGCTGGTGTACACACATTGCAGAATATTTTCTTGCGTCTTTCTTAGTCTCTGTTTGATGAGCCGTTTTTTTCTGCCATGCTCCAACCGTGTTGCTTCATGTAAAAGGAAGGATTGTGCCTAGCTGATCTTTTAGAAGTACCGAAAAAGAAAAAAGTATGTCGAGGTTTATCTTTCTGCCTGCGCATCAATGCTCGCATCGTCTCCAGGACTTGGCCTAGGCTAGGCCTAGTGCTCCAAAGCTTGGTTCACAAGTGTCTAGCTCGTTAAACTGTCGTTTGCTCGAATAAAGCCGACTACCCTCTCATTTTGCGTGCTTTACGTCCTTTTGCTGCGAAACACTGGACTGCCCCCCCACCCCCAGACAGCGCCATGCTTGGGCATTTCTCGCGAGTCGAAACGTCAAAGTTGCGCGTCAAGCAATGCGTGCGGTCAAGCCGATTGTGCGAAACTCCGATTTTGGAATACCGATGCGCGTAAACTAAGAATCTCGGCACGTGAAACGTGCAAAGAGGTGCGACTTATATACCAACTTTTTCACGAAAACGACTCAATGTACAGATGTGCAACTTATACAAGGGTGCGACTTATAGTCCGGAAAATATGGTACAAGTTACTGGAAAATGTACCTAAGATACAGATACCGAGAAATGAAAGTACCTAGGTTTGTACCTCAGGTACAACAAAAGTACCTAGTTACCGAGTGTGAGTTACTTGTACCTAGGTACTTTACAACCCTGGTTATGTGGAATGCAGCCGGAATGGTAGTACAAGGTGTGTAGTGAGGCAAGTCTAGATAGTTATCTTCTCTCTGCGAGAAGAGCAATACCAAGTCTTTAGTTTGCTGATGCTTGTGCATGTCTAGCTTTTGAGAATGAAGCGAGTGGCTTTTTTGGACTGATTCTAGTGTTTCTATTAGATAGGACTGGTGAGGGTTCCATTTTACAGATGCATATTCTAGCTGAGGGCAGTGTAAGCTAAGAGCTTTGTTTCCCAATCCACGATTTGCAAAATAGTGGCGCCACCTATCGCGCAACGCCGGAAACATGAGTGCAAGGCTGGAAGGTGGTTGGAAAACAACTAGGCTTCGTGATGCATAGTTTTGGCTTGCCTTGATACACGTGGGCGTAAAGCTCGTGCACGCAAGCTGTCCGGCCGTGCAGCCTCTTCTCCCTTTCCGGGTGCTGCAAAATCGACGTACCCGTGACAAAATGCGCGCTGCAGATCCGGCAGTTCGGCTGGTTCGGCTGCCATGGTGAGCGTAAGCCGTCCGTGTTTCTTCTCGCGGCAGCTATCCAAGCTTCTCTTTGCAGGATACAGCCTGGCCGACGGAAATCTAAAAAAAAAAAACTCTGCGTTCTCTTTGCCGTAGAAGTAATTCGTGCAACCAAGCGCAACACAGTGGGCCGGCGTGACGACAAACAAAGCGACTCGCGAACTCTCGCCTGGCCGTACTCGCTCCCGCGCCTCTGTCGCAGCCTAGGAATTGCCGGCACGCCCATTTGTTTTCCAACCAAACTCTGCTCGCGCATGCGCAGCAGCTTTTGCAAATCGTGGATTGGCCATGTGCGGTGTTCGTCCTGTGAAGTCAACACCTTGGTTTGCCTTTGCGGTTATGTGATTGATATGTGCTTTCCAAGAGATGTTTGACGTGAAATGATCCACAGAATACTTGTATGTGTGGACATGTTCAGTAGGCACATCTGAGAGGGAGTAGTTAAATGTGACTTCACCGAAAATTACGCTAGGACGACAGAAAGAAGAACGAGAAGACGCTATTTTGTTTAGTGATGTTTACCCAACTAGCGCACCAGATGATTTTAATGTTAAGTGTGACTATTGCGCTTATTGTTAATATTTAGGAATTTTGTTTTGGAAATATTTGTCTGCCTCTGCCACTTTCTACATAAATTTTCTATATCTAATCAAGTCATTTTGAAGTTGAGTGCATTCATGAATACTGGGTATTTTTCTAGATACCATCATCATCATACAAACGAATGGTTGACTGGACATTAGTTGGCAAGTCATTAATATACAAAACAAAAAGTAGCAGGCCCTTTCAGTAATCCTGGCTTCATTTACTGATGAGATGAGAATTTCTGCTTATAGTAAATAGTTTGTGTAAGGTTGAAGAGAAATTCGAAGTCCACTATTACAGAAGGTTCTATTTGGAAAGCCTATAATTTAAGGAGTCGGTGATGCGGCACTTTATTAAATGTCTTATGAAAGTATGAAAATTGCATGGGTTTCCGCTCCACAGCAAAGGTTACAATGTGAATCGGTGACATTAAAAAAAGTTGAGCTTCATAAATAGGAATAAAGCCACCAAAAACTGTGGTAGTGAACAAAAAGGCAGTCGTTTACTGACAGGTGATTATTAATATTTGAAAAATCGCATGTTCCATTGTCGTTCATGACTTTATTCCTTTGACCGTTTTAAAGACCGGAGTGTCTTTTACGAATTTCCAGTCCGCAGGCATTTGTCTAGCATCTAGGGTTTGTTGAAAAATAGAACATGAAAAGAGAAGATTCATATTTCCTAAGCTTAAGCAGCTTCATTGAAATGTTATCAGGGCCAGGAGCTGGAGTTCGTTGGAAGGTTTTCACTGAGCTTTTGAATTTCATTTGCAGACATTGTGATTGGAATCATTATTGAGACAATGATGTATCCAGGTGGATAACTAGGCAAGGGAAAGATGTCCTCAGAAAACATCTCGCTAAAAAAATTACTAAATTGCTCGCACCCCTCAGCATCATCATGCTCACCGACATGCTCGAAACTGTGTTTCTAGAATGATAATGTGGATCATGGGAGTCAGCCTTGATAACCAAAACTGCACCATTTCTTCAAAGAAATAATAAAAGTTGCGACCTTGTGCAATCATTTATTTTATGTGTAAGAAAGTTTGAAAAGCATGTAGAAGAGTTGGTTTAGTTGGTACAATTTCATAATTGCCAATAAGAAAAGAAGGCATTTCTGCTTATAAATGAGTGCACAGTTTGTTAAATGAACTCTGCGGTTATATGTTATAAAAAAGTATGCACATTCACTTTCCCGCAGAATGTACAGGAGGTGCTTGAAGACAAGGACAAAAGGTGGGGAACTGGGGCCCTATGCAACATGGGGTGACCAAGCGGGACCGGGACATTGCCGCCTTCTGCAATAGACCTATTGCTATATTACCCAAGCGTCAAGGAGAATGCAGGGATTGGTGTTCCACGCTCCGCACTCAGCAGTGGTAACTTTTCTAAAGCAAATACCTAAAACAAATGGCAGCTTGCACGCACGTTCGTCAACGCTTTATTTGGGTTATTTACTTCGAATCTTTTATACAGGAAAGGTGTGTGGCGCGTGGAACACCAATCCCTGCATTCTCCTTGATGCTCGGGTAATATAGCAATAGGTCTATTGGTCAGCGGCGCGGCGATGCCCCGGACTCCTAGTTCCGCTTAGTTCCGCCGTCTTGCATAGGGCCCCAGTTCTCCTTTTGTCCTTGTCTTCGACCTTGTATTCTCGCCCAAGAAGTCGGCACCGCAGGAAGGCATGGATTTGGAGAATGACAGAGCTTAGAATTAAATTAGACTTGATAACTGCGATATATACAGGAAAAACCAGCTCTAAATGTTATTGCACCTGTGCAGTGCTCGCATCACATTTTTCAGGTATATTCTGAGCTTCGCTATCATCGAGAATCCGCTGTGGTTCACTGCCTGCGTCTTCTGCAGTGAAAGCAGTCTTTGAGCACACGACAGAAGTGTTGTCTGACAGAGCGCTACACCAGCATAGCATTATCTGTGTTACAACTTGCACGTCCTTTTCACTATATTTTTTCTCAAATATTATTACAGTTCCTTATTAGAGTTGTAGCGGACAGTTCCAATACCTCTGGGGAGGAGGAAGCAGACGAAACGCCAAAGAGGGGAGGTTTCCCCCTCTCCTCTCCAGCGTTCCGTCTGCTTCCTCCTCCCAATCTTCCTTTCCCTCGCCCTACCTGGGGAGACTGATCGTTTCATACAGTTTTGCCTCTGGAAAGGTTGGAGGAGTGGCATAAGTGTGTTGGTAGAAGAATGCTTGTTATTTATTGGGAATAACCTTAAAGGCCCTTGTTGTGTTTCTAAGGTCATGGAGTAATCGTAGTCGTTACGAATAAACCTTTAGTACACATAGAACAACTACTATTTACAATCAGGGTGATTCCGGTATCGGCAGACGGCAGCGTTTGGCTGGCTCGCTGGCTCGCGTCGGTCAGCTCGAGCTCGCTTCTTCCTCGTCGTTCCGTGTGTCTACTCATGGACACAACGCTCCCTCAGACTAATCACAGTCCGTACCGAGACACCGGTTTGCGTGCTTTCGAGGGGTATCGGCGTTCCGTGCTTTCAGACGTTGTTCGGGCACCCAGAGAAAAGACAGTTGCTTTTAAATCTGGCATCCCATGTTCCGCTGATTTACTTTCCACCTGTTCGGGAATGAACAGAGTTTCTGACTCGGATTCCCCGGTGCCTGCAACTTGGTTTGGTCGGCGAAGAAGTTGGTTGAGGTGTCGTTTCCAAACTCTGTTCGGCACCTTGACCTTGTAGTGCGCTCTCCCAAGACACTTCAGAATTGTGCCTGGAATCCAACTTCGTTTTGCATTTCGGTAGTCTCGCACCAAGACACCATCTCCTTCTCGAATCTTTCTTTTTGGTTCTTTCTGAGCTTGAACCTCCGATGACTTCTCTGGGTGAAGGAGATCAATCTTGTTCTAAGTCTTCGCTTGAACAACAGTCTGATGGTGCGAAACCAGTGGATGTGTGTGGTGTGCAACGATAAGCCATCAGAACTCGGGAAAGCTTCGTTTGTAATGACCCTTCGGTCTGTTTCCGGAGTCCTTGCTTGAGCACTTGTACTGCTCGTTCGGCTGCACCATTCGTTGCAGGATGAAATGGAGCGCAAAACTTGTGTTGGATTCCATTTCCCCTTAAAAATTCTTCGAAACTTAAGAATGGAAGGGTGGTCCATTGTCCGAGACAATAGTTCGCGGTAGTCCGTGCTGTGCAAACAACTTCCGCAACACTTCCACGACTTTCTCTGCAATTGTGCTGGACATTATTTCCACTTCTAGCCACTTAGAAAAGGCATCGGTGACAACTAGAAACTTTGCCCCTAGGAACGGGCCAGCAAAATCTATGTGCAGTCTTTCCCAGGGTTGTTCAGGTGTCGGCCAGTGGAAGTACTCTTGACTGGTTCCGAAATTTCTGACACAGAGAACACTTTCCGACTGTTCTTACAATGTCATTGTCAATGTTGCCACCAAGCATGCAGTCTTGCCAGACTCTTCATGCGCACAATGCCGTCATGTACGGCATGAAGCTCGTGCAGTACTCTTCCTCGGCATGCTTCTGGAATAACAACTCTTCGGCCCCACATTAAGCATTCTTCCTCCACCGTAAGTTCCAACTTCCTCTTGAAGTATGCTTCCATATCTGGACTTACGTTCTCAGGCTATCCGGTCTGAGTGAATTTCAGTGCCTTACTGTACAGTTGGTCTTTCTCTCCTGCCTCCTGCAGAGTCTTCGTGTCTACTGGACACAGGTCCAGCTGTCCCAAGTAGAAACTTGTGGCATAGTCATTTGCCTTTTTTCCTTGTCCATCAATTGGCAGGCGAGATAAGGCATCTGCGTTGAGATTGTCTTCTGATTTCTTGCAGACCATTGTATATTGATATGCTGACAGAAGCATTGCCCAACGTTGCAATCTTGCAGCTGCTATTGTTGGAATGCCTTTCTTGGGTCCAAGGATGGTTGCCAACGGCTTGTTGTCGGTTACCAAGATGAAGTTACGTCCATATATGTAGTCATGGAATCTCTTCACTCCAAAGACTATCGCTAGAGCTTCCTTCTCTAGTTGAGCATAGTTCTCCTCTGCTCGAGCAAGTGTCCTTGACGCATAAGCAATAGGACGCTCTGTCTTGTCCGGGTACACGTGCGCTAACACGGCTCCAACTCCCACTGGGGAAGCGTCGCAAGACAAAATCAGTGGTAGCTCTGGATCATAGTGAGCCAAAACTGGGGCTCTGTTCAAAATTCCCTTGAGTTCGTGGAATCTCTTGTCACACTCTGGTGACCAGTTCCACGGCATGTCTTCATGCAGCAGAAGCGTGAGCGGCTTTAGTATCGTAGACAACTTGGGCACGAAACGTCCGTAGTAGTTTACAAGTCCTAGGAACGATCGTAGCTCGCTCACATTCTTGGGAACCGGTGCGTCCTGTACAGCCTGGACCTTTTTGCTCATTGTGCTTATTCCAGAACCGCTAACTGTATGTCCCAGGTAGTCCACCTTGTCTTGCATGAACAGGCACTTCTTTTTCGCTAGCCGAAGTCCACGATCCTTCATGCGCGTTAGTACTTCGTGCAGTCTCTCTAAGTTGTATCGTCCCTCGGTACAAAACGTCGTCCAGGAACACGCAGACACCTGGAATCCCTCCCAATAGTATCTCCATTTGTTTCTGGAAGATAGCAGGGGTGGAGGCGATCCCATAAGGTAGACGCTTGTATCTGTAGAGTCCCTTATGCGTGTGTATGGTGACATACTGGCGAGACTTCTCATTCAACACCAGTTGCTCGTAGGCGTGTCTTAAACCCAACTTTGTGAACTTCTGCCCACCGTTCAAAGTCGTGAATAAGTCATTGGCTGTCGGCAGAGTGTACTGGTCCACTTCAAGTTGTGGATTTACCGTGAGCTTGTAGTCACCACAGATCCGGACCTCTCTTTCTCCTTTTGGAATGTTGACTGTAGGCGTTGCCCACTCACTGTAGTTTATTGGCTCGATGACGTCTCTTTTTATCGTGTCATCTAACTGTGCTTCGATCAGATGCTGGAGTGCATAGGGAACTTTCCGGCTTTTCATGAACTTTGGTTGGGCGTCTAGCTTCAGCTGCAGACTGACTTCAACTTCTTTGAAGCACCCTAGTTCCTCTTTGAAAAGTTCGTGACACTCGGCCAGGATGCCTTCTAAGCAATGCGCATCTTTCACAGTATTCACCTGGAGTGCTGGCATCCATGTCTCGTCCAGGACTTGTATCCAATTTCTTTCCCAACAGTGGTGGCACCTCTGCATTTACCACGACTATTGGCAGCATCCAGGTCTTCTGGTTGCTTGTGACATGGACATCCGCAGTACCACAGACGTTCAAGCTTTGTCCTGAGCAAGTGCGAAGCTTGGTCCTGAAAGGCTCCAGCGTACGAATCTTCAGTTGTCCTTGCAGCCGCTTTGGAATCACTGTCACCGTAGCTCCGGTGTCCACCTCCATCTCCAGAGTCACATCATTAATAAAGACGCTTTTCTTGAGGGGTGGTACAGTCAGTAATTCCGTGTTTGTCCGCAGGACTAAATATTCTTCCGCTCTCTCTTCCTCTTTCAGCTGTTGCACCGCTCCCTTTCCTTTCTTGGCTGATCCCTTGCGTTTGCCTTTTCCATGCTGATCTGACGTTTTCCCTCTTCTTTGTTGCACGCTGCTGTTTTTGCAGGCATTCCGCAGGTGACCCTTTTGTCCACATGCGTCACAGTCGTAGCCTTTGTAGCGGCAGTCTTGAGGTGTGTGGTTGGTTTTGAGACAACGCCAGCAGGCAGCGCTTGCGCTTGCTAGTTGTTTCACTTCGTCTTCAGCGGTGGCGCGTGCATCCTTGAGAATTTTCATTTGATCCTCAGCCGCTTCCAATACCACTACCAATTCCACGGCTCGCGTCAGAGTCAGATTTTCAATTGTTAGGCACTGCTTCTGGGCCATCATGTGATTGAGACCACAAACAAATCGGTCGCGCAGTTGCTCCTCGAGTTTGTCTCCAAATTGACAGGTCTCCGCCAGCCGTCTTAGTTCTGCCAGATACGTGGTTGAGGGTTCACCTGATCTTTGATCCCGCTTCCCAAATTTGAAGCGTTCGGCTATCACCAACCGCTTTGGCGAGTAGAATCGACTTAGGAGTTGTACGAGCTCTTCACAAGTCCTCTTGCTCGGTTGCTCAGGAGACGACAGATCGCGAAGTCTGGAGCAAGTTTTCTGTCCTATGGCAGTGATCAAAACAGAAACTTTCCTCCGATCAGTCTTGATTTGCTCTTTTTGCAACTCGAAATACTCTTGAAGGCGTTCCTCGCATAGAGTTATTATAATGTACGCTAGAGGTTCAACTGGCGCTAGTGTGCTGCTGCAAATTGAAGCAGACAGCAACCAGTCCGAAATTGACTTCCGGTAATGCATTTCTATGGGAAAAAGCGAGTGCATTTTCTCTCTGCGCTCGATTATAAGAGCAAATATCACGAATAATTCGTACGTACTAGGTAGCATTGGAACATTTCTCAGTCACGCAGACGAAATAATTGGTCAGTTACAGCGTTTTTATTTGAAATTCGTGGCATGAAAAACGGTGCTAAAACCGCTTCGTACGTGTATTTATGTGCACTGTCGGACACTGTTAGCGCGAACACGGCGTCGGCGCTTTCCAGCATGGGGGATATACGTGCCAAACGAACGAAGGACATGTGGAAAACCAAGAGAGACGGCAAGAACTACGCAGTAACACTGGATAAGTAACTCCTTGTGCATGCAGACGATCAAAATAAATTGAAAGCCACGTAATATAGTCAGATTTGCAATAAATAAGTACTGCTTTATTCTTTCTGCTCATGAATATGTGCGAAGATGCTTCTTCTGGGTTCAAATCATCACCCGCACGCTCTAAATCTTTGCAAATAGGGAGAAGCCAGAGAACAGGTGCCCGATCAAAACTGCCCGACATAGGAAATAATGAAAAGACACACCTTTCGTAGCCCACATACTTTATTTTTTTAACAGATCGTAAAGATGCACGACGGAGTCATTTTCATATAGTGACAGAACGGGCATATTAGCAATATATAAGCGCCACCGGAATGCTAGCGAACCTTGAACGCACTCTACATTCCTTTCGATTGTTATTTTGCTTAGAATCGTCGCTCATTTTTACATACCTGCCATGGAACAGAGGTTTGGGCCTGAAATATAGCGAAGTTTAACATCGTTCAGTGGTAAAGAAAAATGCTGTAACTAAATCAATTACACTTTCACAATATCAATAAAGGTACATACTATCCGGTACAACCGAAATAACAAAAGTTATTCGTGTTATTTTCCGGCGAAGAGACAAAATGCACGCGCGTTTTCCCATAGGAATGCACAGGAGCACCGCAAAAGTAGACTGGTTGCTGTCTGCTTCAATTTGCCTCCCGGAAGTCGCATAGACACTAGCGCCAGTTGAACCTCTAGCGTACATTATAATAACTCTATGGTTCCTCGTACTCGTCCCAGCTTGTTTCTTCCTCATAAGGTCCAGTCGAACGCGATAGGTCGTCCATGATGCACAGTACCTGGTTCGGTCGATTCTTGCCCTGGTAGATCAAGTCTAGGTTGACTCCTCGTCGCCACTTTGTTGTGTTTCTAAGGTCATGGAGTAATCGTAGTCGTTACGAATAAACCTTTAGCACACATAGAACAACTACTATTTACAATCAGGGTGATTCCGGTATCGGCAGACGGCAGCGTTCGGCTGGCTCGCGTCGGTCAGCTCGAGCTCGCTTCTTCCTCATCGTTCCGTGTGTCTACTCTTGGACACAACAGCCCTCATTTGCCTAAAGGGCAGAGTTAATTGAATGTTCTGTGTATATGCTGGATGTTTCTGCGCAAATACATTCAGAAATTCCTAGAACGGCTGGTTGAGAAAAAAATGCAAACATGAAGAAAGCAGTTCAGAGCGAACGGTGGAGAGGAGGTCATCTACTGTCCAGCGCTCGCTCTGCTCAAGTGAAAAGAGTTGGGAGGAGCTTCCACTCCTTTCTTGACCTGTCACCGACTATAGGGCTTTTTTTTTTTTTTTTTTGGGAGGGGGGGGGGACAAATTGCCAGTTACTGCCAGTTACAACGCGACGTCAAAAATTGCAAAAAAAATGCGGTAATTTAATGAGAAAATTATACCTGAAAGTTGTGTATTCACTTTTTAATTAGTTAAGTAAACATATGGTTCCAATTAGAAACTTGCTGAACGTCATCGAAACCCTTATATCTGTTTATAAGATGACTTGAAGCACGGGAGTGCGTTAAACCTAACGCTCGTGCAGCAGGCGCTAGGCCGGTGATGCGAAAATGCGGACGACAAGAATAGTGAATTGTAGTAGACCGTTTTTCTCCTCCGCTACGGTATCCGCGAAGAAAATGCTGCAGCTACGCATGCGCGCCGCGTAGCTGCGACGGCCCCGTAGGAGGCGACGCGCTCACCACCGCAGGGACGGCTCCATTTGCGCCATGAACGCAAGTCTCTAAATGCGCCACACCCGCGCCAAAATGAGCTTAAACAAGGCAAAACAAAATAATTGTCGATACTCAAAGAAGTACAAGTGAAGGAAAATGGTGAACAGATGTTTTTCTGTTTGGTGGGAACAGAGTCCCTACTTACCGTAGCTAAATTGCGCTCTGTTGTCCAGTGTATACCCCCACACTGGACGCCATATTTTAGGGCGTTGTTTAGAGCGCATGCTCAGAACGAGCTCACATTAATAGGCTTCTAAAACCGGCAATTTTGATGGTGTGGATTGCACGTTGCAAAAGAACTGTGGAAACACGCCGTCAGCACGTGCCCAGCAGTCGCGCACAGAGCTACGTCTGTTAAAAGTTAAAGGCCGACGCACAACCTCGGTTTTCTGCAGGAGAGATAGTCCTCTTAGCGCCCCCCCCCTCCTAAGCTGCGAGGGGAGCCAAGTTGGGCCAAGGTAAAAAGTGGAAAGGATATAGGATAGGAGGAGGCGGGAAAAAGTAGAAAGCGCCAAGTGTATGTCGGCCTTGTTAAGGGGAAACTCCTGGCACCCCTCTCCACTTTAGCAGAGCGAACGCTAAAGCAGGCGACCTCTTCCGGCGTTCTTTCTCCTTAAAGGGCAACTCCGCTTCATTTTTGATATTTAGAAAACTATGCAGCCCTCTTCAGTATCATATAGGAAGACCCCATGTCAAATATTACGATCTAATTCCGTCTATATATTTAATAAACTGGCCAGCAAACTTTCAAACGAGCCAAGTCGCCGAAATCTGCCAACTCTAGCGTGCGACGTGAGGCGCAATCGTCAGCGCAGTCAATGCGACGGGGTTGGAGCGGCCAACGTTGAACCACTACGCCAAAGGCATGACTACGTCATTCTCACGTTTTGGTTGTTTTTACTTCTCAGAGCGAAATTGAACGATGACGTCATGAGTTTCTCCTCCCGGTGTTGGCTCTACGGCGTCCACGTGATCACCGTAACGCGGATGCGCTAGTTTGCGCTGCCCTGCGCGTTTATCGCATGTCCGGTTTCTCCGCTCCCCCCTCTCCTCTTTCGTGTTCTCCCCTTCCCCCTCTCCCCGGGCCATCACCATCCACGCCATGCGAAGCGACCTTCCCGCGTCGCGTGTCCTGTATCCTCGCCCCTACGAACGTCACAAGACCACGTGGTTCGACGTGACGTGGCCATGACTCTGAGGACACGAGACCAATGTTGCCTGACGCAACCGAAGTTTCGGTTTCGGTATCGGCTGATGTTTAAATTAAGATTACACAAATAATATTCAACATTTCGCGAATCCGAAGACGTAGAGCTGTTGAGTAGTACTTTGTGAAATGGAATCACATGTAAGCCTAAATTTTTCGGAATTGAGCGGGTTGCCCTTTAATGGCCAATTCGTCTGGGCCCGCACACGCACCGGTGCAGTGCGGTTCGTGGTACACGGAAGGCTAGAGGGGAGAGGGGAAGCTTCTTTCTCTCCCCGTCAGTTTTTCGCGTACTCAAAGTGGGAAAGAGTTTACTGCACTGGACGGGTGCGGTCTGCGCCCAGACGAATAGGCCATGCGCCAAGTAGAAATATTTGGGAGGAACCTGAACTCTTGTGCACCGAGCGTAGCTGGTCAAAGTACTTTGTTCTGACTGATGAATGGTGTCTTGCAGCATGGAGTGCCAATACGTGGCCACACAGCGGGGCGGCATTGCCTTGCTGTATGAAGGGCACCGGTACAACAAGGTGCGGGACGGCAAGGAGGGCACGGTGTACTGGCGATGCGCTCGGGACCGCCAGTGTCCCGGCCGGGCGGTCACGGTCTACAGCCGCATCAAGAAGGCCAACAACAAGCACAACCACCCTCCGGACGCCTGGCGGAACAAGGTGGACCAGGTGGTGTCGGACTTGAAACTGCGCGCCCAGGACGACGCCACCACCCTGCCCACCCTGTTCACGGAGACGCTCAAGTACCTGGCCTCGAGCCACCAGGTGGCTGCCCTGGCCAGCGTCGTGCCCACCTTCCCCAGCTTCAAGAGTTGCAAGCCTCGCCACCAGCTTGTGCCCTCCCTGCTCCAGCTGAGAGACTTCCGTCCAGAAGACAATTGGCTCTATGCCAACAGTACGTGCCTGCTCTGTCCCCCCTCGCCTGGTCATTGTCTGGTCCTCGTGCCCCTCATGCTGGGCTTGCATGGCCCCTCTGTCGTCGAGCCGTGCGGACCTTGCATGCCAAATAAAAGCCCCTGTAGTCCATGGAGCATCATTGCCTTGGCTCTTTTGTTGTTGGTGGCCCTCAGTAGGTTCGAGTGCATGTGCCTGATGAGTCTAGAGCTGCAGAGAATCTAAGTGGGACATTGAGTTTGGGGCAGTTTGCGGGCAAGTTCATATAACCTAATTTTGTGTTTACTGACCTGTTTCCAAGAAAGGTGAGATATTTTTATTAGCCGCAATCAAAGGTAATCGTTTACGTGCGATATATATTTTATATCATTTAAACTTCACAATTCAAGAGAAAAAAAAACGGCAAAGATGGTCGCTTGGTTTTTGCCCGCGCGTATAGCGTATGCTAGCGCCACCTGGTTGAAACAGTTCAAAAGTTCCATTGCGCTCTCGCAGCAACGTGAAAAGCCGGTCGTACTTTGGTTTCTCTGGTCGTCGGTTTCGTACGTTTGAACGCTTCGTTCTTCCAACGGCAGCGACGGTAATTTGAAACTGGACGGTTTGTCACACATATTCGTTTTGCGCCTCAAATCTAGAATCGTTTCTGCCTGCCTCTTCGTGACCTCTTCGATCCCGGGGGCTGCAAGTGCGTTGGCATTGAGGACACTGGAGCCGCGGTCTGCCCGCGAGGTGACTTGCTTGGTGTGCGGCACTGGTAGTGGCGGTGCTCTAAAATAAAGCAGCACCAAGACCCCTGGACCCCCTGAATAATTCCGTCGGCAGTCACCAACGGGGATTATTTTTAGACTAACCGTTGTGGTTGCTTGCCCTCGGTGAATCGACAATTTGTTGTTACCGAGCGGGGCGATTTCAAACGAGCCGGACCGGGCGAGGCGACGAGGTACCGCAGGCCGCAGGTATCTATCGTCTCTTCGAAATCTTCGTAGGCGCGCAAAGAGGTTCACACTTGCTCCGGCAGCTGTATTCTTTGTGTGTGTGTACCATTTGCATGATTGTGTAAAGCTCGTTCCGTACTGCCACAGAAAGCACTGCATTTGGTAGCCCGCCCCAAGTAAAGCGACAAGGCACGAATGAGCGATCGCCCCTTTTTTTCCCGTTTTCTCTTGGAATGTCTTGAAATTGAAGGCTGTCATTAAAACTAGTGTAGCGGAAAGCGCTCGTTCGTGACTTTTGTGAATACGTAGTGGGGAAACTGCGAAAAAGCGTCGATGTGTTCGCTTTAGCAGTGCCACGCAGCGTACTTTGCTCTAGCTTCATGATGAAATAGCGAATCATTTTGCATTGTTGACCTTTATTTAATTTAAACTTGATTTGGCAACTACCTTGTCGGCAATGCCTGTGGGGCGTATGGTCTCGATCTTGGGGCAGCTGTATCCTACGGCATGGGCTTGCACGTGACGTCAGTTCGCCCCTCTTTCTGTTGGCCAGAAGCGCCTCGTTAACGCAGCGGAAGCTACCCTCTCCCGCGCCCCATTGTCTGACCCAGTGACGTCAGTAGCTTCGTTCAATTTACCGGCGCCTCCTGCACCAGTGCAGTAAAGTGCTGGCCTGTGTACTTTCAGTCGTATCTCAATACACATACCGGAAGTACACTTTTCTGCACCCGGTGCAGTATGTGCAGGTAAATAGAACGAAGCTAGTGCAAACTATGCAACCCCCCAACCCCCCCCCCCCCCCCCATTTTTTTTCTTCTGTTTATGAAAAATGGCATTTAGTTCAGAAGAGTGCGCTCACACAGGTTTGATCAGCGCTCAAGTTGCACCCATAGCTTTGATTCCATTGTCACCTAAAGTTTCATTCAGTCCTCACCTCTGGTTGTTTCGATCTGGATGAACATTGTGCCGGCGTGCAGTCGGAACTCCCCTGTCTAAACATACACGCAGTACAATTACGCAGGTCTCGCCAAGTATATACAGGGTGTCACAAAAGAAAATTTACAGGGTTTTTATTTCCGCAAAAATAAACTAGGCATCACCGAACGCTCATTCTCCGCCTAAAGGTAGCGCTAGAGGTTACAACCAGATGCCGAAGTTTCAGCCCGATCCGATAACTTAATCAAAAGTTATAAGTGATTTTCTGAAAATTTCAATGGGAAAATGGAGCCAGTTTTACGCCCGTTTTCGGTTTCTGGTGCCATAGAGCCTCATGTATTCGAAAACTCCGTCGGCCATCATTTTCCCATTGAAATTTTCAGAAAATCACCTATAACATTTGATCAAGTTATCGGATAGGGCTGAAACTTTGGCATCTGGTTGTGACCTCTAGCGCTACCTTGGGCGGAGAATGAGCATTCGGCGATGCCTAGTTTATTTTTGCGGAAATAAAAACCCTGTAAATTTTCTTTTGTGACACCCTGTACTTTGTTTCATACCTAGTATGCAACGCTGTCAAAGTTGGTGGCACAAGAGCCTGACTTCATCTATGGTTTGGTTTGCGTGAGAATGCGTGCAAATGATCTGCGAGATGAAGCCGCATGCTTGCGCTAGCAGCTTTGACAGTATGAAATGGAGTATGGTGAACTGCTATCTCGTTTTGTTCCTAGATGTGACTTCAGCCTGTTTACCCCAAACACTAGGCAAAATATCCTTTATCTTTGTCCCACGATGAAGTAACCTACAAGCTCAAATAGGTTTAAACCTTTTTCCCTGGCCCACGCTTGTCATTGCAAATTTTGATAAGCCCTCCAAACAGTTTGGGATGCCGAAGAAGAAAAAAAAATTGTGGACGACGTGTTAATGGTGTTTTGACTTTGGTTTTGTGCCTGTGAAAGCAACCTGGAATGTGCAAGGCCTTGGACTTTGAGGAGTTTGCATTTTGCGTGGTGTAGCCATCTAGGACGCCTGGTGGAGGAAGAGCATGTGGGCTTCTCTGTCAGGGAGCCGAGGTCAAGGCTGGCACATCTTTTTGCAGCAGCAGATGAGCCCTCCACCTCGGAACCGTTAGACATGGCATTACGAAACACGGGCACCTTGCTCAAACGCCTGCGAGCGCTCATGAAAAACACGACTCATGTGAGCGAAACGATTCAGGCCTACATTGTTCCGTCTGGAGATGCCCACCAGGTGAGAGCCCATCTCGGCCGCCTGCACACCCAGCCAACCTCACCCTCCCCATATCTTTTTCCAGAGCGAATACATTGCGCCTTGTGATAAACGAAGAGCTTTTCTGACCGGATTTACAGGAAGCGCTGGTGGGTTGTGTCTGCTTTGGTCCAAGAATAATTTTGCCCATTTTCTGTGTGTCTCGCTCGTGTGTGTGACCTGGCATGGTGGTTGGGGTCCAGGTACTGCGATTGTGACCGAAGATCAGGCTGCGCTTTGGACCGACGGTCGATATTTCCTGCAGGCGGAACAACAGCTGGACTCAAATTGGATCCTCATGAAAGATGGTACTTTTATTAGACCTATATAGAGCTTGTCAGTGAGTTGTGCAACTCTAATTGTTTTCGGTGTGCTGCCTACTCTGTGAGTTTTATGAAGCACTCAGTTTAGGGAAGGTAACATGCTCTAAATGGGCTCTTTCAGAGATGTAGCGCTTTGAGATTGGCTATGCTCTAAAAAAAAAAAAAAAGATTTTTCTAGACTGGCTATGCCAGCACTCTGACCTTTGCACCAATTGTGTTAGGCAGCTGCTGTTCTCCATTTGTTGACTTGCAACGCCTTGTATTATGCTCGAGAGGCCGTGAAACTGTTTTCTTACGTTCCATTAGCACTGTTCAGAATTAATTCTAGACGTTCAAACAGAACGAACCATGTACTGTAAATGACTAAATTTTCGCGAGGACCTAAGTTTTGCGAATCGCCTACAAACGTGAAAATACGTCCCGCGAACAATTCGGGCAATATGTGAACGCTACGGAAGCTACACTCGATTCGCGAAAATTAGAACCCGCAAATAATTTTAAATTTTCTGCTTTGACCCGATTCGCGAAAATTTGAGCCCGCGAAAATTAAGTCGTTTACAGTATTTGTTTTTCTCTTGCAAACAATAACAATCACGAAAAAAAAAAAAAGTTAGAAAAAGGAGTTACACGTTTGTTTTTCTACCTTGCAACACAAAACACAGTCTGGCATATGGTTTTATATTGTTGATGCTCGTCATATTCACATACTGGGGTTGGCCATGCAGAGGGCATGCCTGCTTCTTGACAGAACTCTGATTTCCATCACTGCAGTGATTGCACATGAAACTTAACCTGAATGCCCACTGGGACATTGATTCTACTCGAGCCCAAATGAAGCTCTGAAGCAGTGCTGATGTTCAGTCTTTGAGTGGTATTTGGTTGACCCACCAGTGGAGCAATATCGCGGCCACATTGGCAGTCTTTATACAGGCGAAATGAGAAGGAGTGGACGCCTGCAGCTTTTTGCCTTTGATAACACTTTGCCACAAGCGCAGGACATGTTGGAACTTCTAGTGTATTCGTAGCCTGTCGTCAACCGTATGTCTGCTTCTGTTCTGGAAATTACAGAGCAGCAAAGAAGCTTCTGGTTCGTTCATGTTGCATACAACTACACTTGTGCTTCTGCAACACTTGTGGCATTATGCTTGTGTAGAGCACGTCAAATTCAAACCCAACGTTAAAGAGCTGCTTTCATTGGGAAGTTGGCTGAGCGTGTATTCGGAGCTATTTTAGAGAAAAACAAATTTATGTGCACGTGGAATTGGGACTTGGAGCAAATATTTTGCTCGGCTTAAGGTGTGCTGTGATCCTGGCTATTGCTCTGGGGAGGGATTGTCACTTGACCATTGTCACTTGACCTTTGTCACATTTGTAGGCATCCCAGGCACACCATCCCAGGGCGATTGGCTCTGCAAGGCAAGTTCCATCTGTTTGTTCTACACTCCCGCAGAGAGAACACTCTGTGCTCACTGACACAAAGTTTCTTCATTACTGGGTGTCGTCTTCTCCTTTAGCTTATCGAGGGTTGGAAAGAGGTGTGACTGAATTTTGACTTAGTATAGTGTGCGTATGGGTAACATACCAATCTAAGCAGCTGCTGCAATTTATTCCAAGCAAACTTGTTGCCATTTGGCCAGCTCTTCCCACTCCAAACCTTGAGCGCACGCCTCGGAATATGTTATTGTGTTATGCATTCTCAATGGAGTCGTGTGCAGTGGACAAAGGGGATACTGTGCAGGCAGTTGGGCACAGAGGTAGGGAAGGATGGTCACGAAGCAAGCAAACAACCTGGCTTTGGGTGCAGGTGCTGTCCAGCGGCAGCAGAGTAGGAGTGGATCCGTTCCTCATGCCCTACGGTAAGGGTGCCATCTGCGGCAGGTGTGGCGTTACTGAGTGGCTCTTGTCCTACAGACGCCTGGAAGCAGCTCTGCAATCAGCTGGATGCGTCGGGACATTCCCTGGTCCCTGTATCCCAGAACCTCGTGGATCTGATCTGGGAAGAGCGGCCGTCCCCACCCAGCCGCCCCTCGACTCGCTCTCCATCATCTACACGGGCAAGTTCTGGCAGGACAAGATAGCGGACATCCGGCAAGACATGACCCAGAAGTCGGCCTCCGTGCTGGTCATCACAGCCCTCGACGAAATTGCATGTACGTGGGGGGAGCGTGCATAAACTCTGACACCTTGATTGTTCCGTACTAGCTGTGCCACTCCTGCCACATAGTTCATGTCCTGTTGGAGGGTTTAAAAATAGCTTTTGGCTAGCTTTGGAACACGAGGTTTCCTTTACCTTCTTTGCTTGCTTAGTTATTCCAACAGGCTGTTTCTAATTGTAAAAGCGCCCCGTTTGGCTGGGTCTAATGGAATCTTTTAATAAACAAAGCCACCTGAGCACATCGTGTGCAGAGGTAATAATTCTGATTTACAGAAGCCCAGCAGTGAATGACGAGGCATATATCATGCTGCGTGGATCAAGGAAAGTGATCTTTGCTGGGATTTGGAGCACATATCGCCATGCCCAGAATTGCCACATAGATTTCTGATTTGGACTCGCAGAATGCGTCCCGTCAAACTGTTGGAAGGTCTTGGGTTGCCCTTGGTGTGACCAGAGCCTTGTATATAGAGAGTTTGGTCAGTGGGAGGTGCAGGCAGAGCCAGGGCGGGCACCAGACGCAGGAAGTGGGCTTGGCATGCTCTCTTGGCCAACCGGAAGCCTAAAAGAATCCCCTAGCAGTGGTAGCGAGAAACTGTTTTAATCAAAGGTACATGTTCGTATGTGGCTTTAATAAGCGCGTAAAAGTGAAGTTTAGTGACCCTTAGTGGTTGAAAATAGGGTGCACGTAATGTTTTGATCGTGATCATGCAGAAAGATGTAAGAAACGAATGCGCTGCTCAACTCTGTTTTGCTCGGACGGCGTGTGACCGCTCGGACGGCAGATTCCCGGCCGTCGGCGCTTGGCGTAAGGATTATGTCGATTGTTCCGCTTGTCGCACTCTTCCACCATGGTTTTGGATGACAGTGATTGAAACATCACATGCACCATATTTTCAGTCACCGAGAGTTACTCCGATGCACTTATCAAGTTTGTTTCTCGCGACCACCGCCAGGGTATTATTTCCGGTTTCTGGTTGGCCACATTAGAATTTCTGAAGACGCCCTGGAACACGCCCAGCCCGCTTTCGGCCAATGGCGCCTCCTCATTTGTCTCCTATACTTCCCAATGAATGGCCAAACTCCCTACATATACGTCTCTGGGTGTGACTAACTTGTGTGGAAATTTTTGTTTCAGGGCTGTTTAATCTAAGGGGCTCCGACATCGACTACAATCCAGTCTTCTTTGCCTATGCTGTGATCACCATGGATTCTGCCCAGTAAGATGGATTTCTTACTTTGGAATTTGCTTGGTCATCTGTATTTCCTTGTCCCGTGCGTGTGAGGATATCTAGATTTGTTTCCTCGCTTTTCAGCTTGTTCATTGACGAGAACAAGCTGAGTGCCACGCTTCAACGTCACCTCTCGGCCGACCGAAACGAGAAAAGCGTCGCAGTTGACATCAGACCCTACCGTGTGTTTAAGGACTTCCTCTCCCTGCTGATAAATCAGCAGTCGGGGAAAATTTGGGTCAGCAGTTGTTCGAGCTATGCAGTTGTCAGCCAAGTTCCCAAGGTATGTGAGAGCCTGAGAACATTGTGGCACGTCTCATGACTCTTGCTGCCGACCCTTGCAGGAACGTCGAATCGAGTCTACAAATCCTGTGATGCTCAGGAAGGCAATTAAGAACGAAACGGAAATCGAATGCATGCGGCGTGCCCACGTGAGTGTTGGGGCTATGGTGTTGCTGTGGCAGGGGGAGGGCCCTTCTCAGGCCTTTCCACTCGGTTTCAGATCAAAGATGCAGTGGCACTGTGTGAATTTTTTGTTTGGATGGAATCTCAAGTCCCGAAAGGGGAAGTGACGGAGATCACGGCTGCTGCCAAGCTGGAGCACTTCCGCAGGTGCGTCGGGTGCTTGCCTGCCAGGCATACTCTGACGCTATGATGGGATGCAGGGAGCAGGAAGACTACGTAGGACCAAGTTTCGAGACCATCTCGGCATCTGGCCCCAACGCGGCCATCATCCACTACCGTCCCGAGGAGGACTCGGACCGGCGAGTCACCACCGAGGAGGTCTACCTGTGCGACTCGGGTGGTCAATACAGGTGTGTGGCGGCTCTGACTGGTCTCCGTTTTCCTCCACTGTTCAGTTTTCCTTCTTTCAGAGACGGGACAACAGACGTAACCAGGACGTGGCACTTCGGCATGCCCAGCCAGTACGAGAAGGCGAGTCCTTGTTTTCTCTGCCGTCGTGACAGCCCAGTCTCGAGTGGGACGCTAACAAAGCTCATCTTCCTCAGGAGTGCTTCACCAGGGTCGTGAAAGGGAACATTGCACTGTCATCCGCTATCTTTCCCCGACTTGTGAAAGGTGAGCTGTCGTGCGAGGAATTCCGAGAAAGGGCTCTTAATGGCTCTGGTGACCTCTTTGCAGGGCAAATGCTAGATACGCTGGCACGACGGGCACTCTGGGAAGTGGGTCTGGACTACCTACACGGAACGGGACATGGAGTGGGCGCCTACCTCAATGTTCACGAAGGCGAGTGCATGACCCTTCGCTGGGCATAGGCTAGAATGGTTTACTGGCTCAAAACTCTGGTGATCTTGCAATCGTGTTGGCTTTCAAGGGGCCCTGCAAGGACTTTTTACTGTTTTTTTAATTTGCACCGAACCTGAGCGCACTGAACTTGGTAACTTAATGAAACTTTTCTTTTCTCGAATTTTGCTTTATTTTAAAAGTTATAGTCCAATGAAAATTACAAAAACAAGCAAAAAATAACCTCCTTCATGACGTCCTTGGTTGCTTGAGTGGCTGTGAACTAGAGGAAGGGTAGTGAGCTCAGCGAGCGGTCACGGCTGCCGCACTCCGTGTCGACGGCTCGAGAGGGCGCCACTAAAGCATGTTCTGGCTAGGCTGTATGAAGAGAGCAGCCAGGGCTGCTTGCATTGCATTTGCTGTGCAATTAAACACTAATTTGGCATGACACTTCATTGGCCACAAACGATAGCAAACACGGGGTAAAGATCAGTTAAGAACGGGAGCCATTTCGCGCTGCCATACCACCAAAGGCTAAACCGCAAGCCAAAGCTGCTCGCCGAAGGTCTGGGAACGCTCAAAACCGGTCGGATCCACCAGTCCATACCACCGCAGCGCCGCCACGTACATCTGGGACCTTTCTACGCTCGCCGCTCGTCGGTGCCTGATCCCACTACACCTTTCTAATATGCGCCGCCCTTTTCCACCGCTTGGTGGCGGGTATGTCGACGGGTCATTTCTTGTTTCCGTACTTTATAAACTGCATTTGTTTCTTTTCTGATCTAAAATACTAAACAAAACTACTTTTATAAATAATTGAAACGAGACGTCACATTCCGCACGCTTTCCGCACCGCGGGTCGCCCTCGTAGGTGGAGGAGGTTTCCCCATCGTCCTGTTAAAATACAACGCACTGATATTTAGTTACTCTCTCCGTGCCCACTGGCTTGCCCGAACCCCAAGAGACGTGGAAACCGCAAAAAGGCAGACGCTTAAAAATTATTGCAGGGCCCCTTTAAGGCAGGTGCTCACAGCTAAGTTGTGCAAGTGTGAGGCACTCACAAATGGGCTATTGGTGCTCATGTGAGAAAGATGTTCCAAGGTTGAGACTTTCCTAGAACACACAGTGCACTGGAGCACATTTAAGTTACATTTTGTTGTAATAGATGGACACATTCATACCACTTTAAGCTGAGCTTCAAAGCCGTTCTCCATTCTAAGAAGTCTTGTACAATTATCAGGGACAAGCCCCAAAATTGTTTTATGGCCCGTGGACCTTTGTAAATATTACGAGTTGTTTGAGTCATTTGAGGGCTACGAGTGCGTTGCGTGACCTAGTTGGATCACTTACGTTTTAGGTTGACAGCCTCAGGCATATGTCACAGTCTGCTTTAGGGTGTAACGGAGTGCAGTAGGAACAGCAACATCTATGGATCCTCTAAAGAGGTCCTCTTTATCTCATCAGAACCTTACTGAGAGCACCTAAGATGGGTTCAATTTGTCCCCGTTTTTCAGGAGTTTCTCTCAAAGAGTTACTCTTAATGAGGTTGGTGGCTTACAACAGCTGTTTTTGGTCTCAACCAGTTTTATGTTTGGTTGCTCATAGAGCAAAAAGCATACTGTGCCCTATTTGTAGATGATCGAGGGAAATAGTGGAGGGCCAGTCACTGCATTTTGGCTCAGACTTTGTCCCTTTTGAATGACAGGACCAATGGGCATCAGTTGGATGCCCCATCCAAATGATCCAGGCCTTCAGGAAGGGATGATCCTTTCGATCGGTAAGAGGCTTTCCGCTAGCTTGTCTAAGCAGTTTTCAAGTAATGACCTTGTTCCTGTGTAGAGCCTGGCTATTACGAGGACAACCAGTTTGGAATTCGGATTGAGAACTTGGTGCTCGTCCGGAAGGCTGCCACCAAGTACAACTTCAAAGATCGAGGGTTCCTGGCTTTCGATTCCCTGACGCTGGTTCCCATCCAGACCAAGATGCTCAACCCCCTGATGCTCACTGCTGACGAGGTGACCTTCCACTTGATGCTCATAGGCCAGGCTGGAGCTCGTTTTCAGCCCTAAGGGTGAAACGCCACTTCTCCTTTCCCCCTAAGCCTCTTTGATGGATTATTGCCTGTTTAGGAATGTCAGTTCATCTGTCGTGTCCCTTTCTACTTGGCAGAGCCAGAGAGGAGGCGAGTTCCTCCTCGCCGGCTCTGCCAGGTGGAAAGAAAGGTTGGAGGGCTTTGTGGGATGAGCTTGTCCTGCTATTGCAAACATGACTTAGTCTGTCCTGTAGTTGCTCTGCATCATTAGATTTGACTGTTAGGGTTTTGCTACCAGGGCCGTTTTGCCACTTCATTGTGCCGATGACTTGTCCATGGTCCTCTCAATCTTATCATTCTTTCATGTTTTTTTCTGTTTTCTCTCGGCAGCTTTTTGAGATTATTTAGCAGTCTGAGAAGTCTGTGCAAATCACCATTTTTGTAGTCAATTGACGTTTTAAGGATTAATGAGATGCTAAAGTGTATACTGACAATGGTGTCTTATCTAGATACGATTGAGCTGAACTTAGACTATCGTTTTTGGTTTACCTATGCAGGTGCACGTGAAGTGGCACTGAATTTGTAGTACCGTTGGGTGAGGTGCTTCTATGGTGCAGATATATATAGGGTGTCTGAAATGCCGAGGCTCGATCTAAAATGGGTCGTAAAAATCGGCGCATGCACGTAGCAATCTAAACTTTTCGTCAAAGGTGTATTTCACAGGCGGTTTACCTTGTAAAATTGCAAGGCGTAGGCCCATTTTAGATTGAGCTTCGGCATTTCAGACACCCTATAGTTAGATTTAATTTGGGGCCAATGCTAGAGTACTACATGATGGGGTGCACTTCTCGTTTGTCCAGGTGGAGTGGCTAGATACATACCACCAGGCCTGCCGCGATGTGATTGGTCGGGCACTTGAGGAGCAAGGCCGCGATCTGGCCCTCCAGTGGCTGCTGCGGGAAACGCAGCCTCTGGGCTAGAACAGCTCGGACCCCGTCACCCTCACCACTGTGTTCGGGTGTCGTGCCAAAGGGTACATCTTGAAATGGGGTTGAGTTTTGCTCTGTTGCCAGTTTTTGGAGCCCAAACCCTGCTGTGCATTTAGGAAGCTTCCAAGGGGACTGTGCGCACCCCAAGGCTGCTTCTCGGAAACCCAGCGTGGCGCCGCCTCGGTCTGGTCGTCGGTGCGCTCTGAAAGGCCTGGTGCGTTGTGCCCGCTTGGTGCACCGAGATGGCGCTTTGGAGCAACAAGGAAAGCTTTGGGCAACAGCTTTATTCCCACCCCTACCCTGTCTTTTGTGGAAGTCAGTTGGAGTCATTTTAAAGAGGGAGGATGTGATAACAGAGCAGTTTTTTTCTCGGGTTTCCTAGAAACCACCGGAGCATTGATTGTTAGTGACAGCCAGCAAAAACCCTGCAACAGGGCATCCTGGCACTGTGGAGCCTGGCTCAGCAGCTTGCAACTGCAGTCTTTTGTACGTCTCTTGTTTGACGAGTGTCGACAACCTTCGCCATTCTCCTCACAAAACCACGGGTCAACAGCATCTTGTGCTAGGTTCACACTGTCGGAAGCTTTAAGGGAGTCCTTGGATGGGCGTGACGGTGAATTTTTGGAGAAAAACAAAGAATAACAAGATTTTGAGTCGGTTGGAGACTTTTCTGGGCACCCTGGCCGATTAAGAGCAATAACGACAGTGCCTGATTTCTGGCATAGGAGCACTAACCACGGTATTAGCGGCCTCAGTGTGTCAAGGTCCTTTTCTGCTCTGGTTTTTGACGTTTTATGACACTTGATGCGCGGCAGTATAAATACAGCAGCGACGAGTGTTAAATGGCATTGTTAACAAAGCACCGTATGACGGAAGTATTGCAGTGTGGCATATATATATATATATATATATATGCAGACTCTTCGTTTTCTACTGCTGGGCTTGCATCAAAATGCATCCTGCCGTGTCTTAGGCACACAAGGGGTTTGGGGCTACTGCATTGCACGCCACGTTTCCTTTTCTCGTTGTTGTGGCCTGCACTTCGTTCTGTGGCATAGTTTTGCCGGTGTGGTTGTCACTTGGTTTCATTTGAACGGATTAAGAATGTACGTGTTTAGCCGCCGGATCGTATTTTCATCCCAACTACTGTATTCTGAGTGCACATATGTCCTGGACACAATAGTACCGAAAGGTAAAACAAAACAAATTTTGTGATCATTTTAGTGTAGCACTTTTGTTTGTGGAGATATTTTCTTGAGAGTATGAGCTTAGTATCGTCGCA
Source organism: Ixodes ricinus (assembly GCA_037355805.1). Taxonomy (NCBI): domain Eukaryota; kingdom Metazoa; phylum Arthropoda; class Arachnida; order Ixodida; family Ixodidae; genus Ixodes; species Ixodes ricinus. The sequence goes on along the minus strand of JAZHYW010035786.1, from coordinate 19,684 downwards.
CATGCTGGTGAGGAAACTATGGCCTCGAGGAGTTTAATGCCCACAAATGAAGCCCTGGGTATATGACCCTTGTTGAGGTACTTAAGTTGACATTTGCAACAGGCACTGCAGTGTCCTTTCCACGTATGAAATGCTTGATTTTAATCTGACATTCCATTCCCATAGTTATATGGTAGGCTCGCAGCGAATTGGCGTGGGAAGCAAATGTCGGGCCTCTCTACCATTGCAACTCGTTTTGTGTGTGTTTTTGTCTCTCGACAAAGTTTTGTTTCTACATCACTGGTGGCAACCTGTCTGCCAATCCTTACAGAGCTCTCCAAGGTTAACAGCAAATAACTCAGATGGGCTTGGTTTCTAGCTCTTGTCAAAAAATGTGATGCACTCGGAGATGGCGAACCCCCTTAAAAATGATAATTCTGCGGGGCAACCTGTGAGCCGTACAGGTGGAAACTTGCTTAGAGATGCAGGAGTTCCGACGATGAGAGACGTTATTTTTTATACCTCTGTGGAGCTACCTCGTCAAAGGGATGGGCTGCTTGCAACAGCCTTTTGAAACACACTACCTCGGAGTCTCTTTGACCGGTTGGTTAGAGCCTGAGTTCCTCGTTGCCGGCATTTTTTGGTTCTTGCTATGCATGGTCCCGCGTACCTGCGCTACCCTCATTAGGGTTTCTTTTCTGGCATGGGGCAATACGTGGCATATCGTGCACCGCAGCTTTTGCATACTTCCGGGGCCTGCGTCGCAGAGTCTGCAGCCGTTGGCAATCTGGCTGCAGTCTGGGCGCCGCTGGGTGTGCCCCGGCTGGAGGCTGCTCCCCTGCGGCCAGGCGGTTTGTTGCCTGGGCGCTGGTGCGCGAAGGGCCCGCGTCTGTTCCCACTGTAGTAGTGCCTTTTGTTTGGCTTCAGGCATCTTTGAGTGCAGTTCAACTGCCAGCAGGTGCAACCGTTGGAAACCTCAGCTTAACAACCAAGGACCTCATTTGAGCTTTGAAATCACTACCTCGTCGGAGCAAGGGCCTTTGCCCGTTTCGTTCAAGACAAACTGTGTGGCTTTTTGAGGTTTTTGCGGAACCAGTCGGGGCGATATACAGGCAGCCCACGTGTGGCGGAAACCAGAATGTAAAATGCTGACGCAACTCGGATCTTCTTTTTAGACCTTTACAGCGTGCTGGGCGACTGCAGCCCCCGTGACGGATGGGAAATTTGCCGCATCTACCTCCAGATAGACTGGCCGTCGGTTTTTCCGAGCAGGGCAAGTCGTCCCTAGGCCAGCCCCTACCTCTGAAAACACGAGCAGCCTCATTTTCTTGGAGCAGCCGACCGGGTGTTGTCTCCCACAGCTGTTAGTGTGTGTAGTTTTCCTTGTGCCAACCTATCCGCCGGTGCCTCAGAGGCTGTGAGGCGTTGCGTGATGTCCAAGCGGGTACCTGTACAGACGTTGTACAGACGGTCTACCTCAGCGCCCACTGCGCAGAGTGCGTGGCCGCCAACCGCAGTTACCTCGAGTGGGCCTCGGTGCCCGGCAGAAATACCTCAGCAGGGTTTGTGCAGAACTGGGGGGCTGCAGTTGCCCGAGGGGAGAGTGTCAGGGTGTTGTCGTGTGCTTTCTGCTGTGACCTTCGTGGCGTGTGCCCGGCTGCCAGCCCTCGCGGGCGGTGCCAAGCGCAGGCCCGCGGGAAGCTCGCAGCGTGTCTTGTGCACCCCCTTTTTCCTTGCCACCGAGCAGTCGACCATCAGTGTCTTCCAGCAGAAAAAAATGTTTTATGTTGTTGCTGTTAGCGTGACCGTAGCGACAAGAAAAATCACCCATGCGCATATCACACGGTGGAAAAGACTGGAGCAATAATTGTCATTCAATGGAGTGTTGTGTGTTGCATGTGTGTATATCGAAGGCAGTCAAACTGTCGTATCTGTGGTCATAGTGCTCAACAGCCCGGCAGACTGGGAGACGGGGCGGCACCGCCGTTGCACGCTCTCACAGGCCGCCCCGGGTGTGGGCCCCCTTTTGTAGTGCGTCGGCTGGGACGTTAAACCACGCTTTTCTACGCCCTCGGACGGCCTCCGACCGCACAATCGGCAACCATTCCAGACGAGTTTGGCCCGCTCCCCAGTCTCCCACTCTGCCGGCCGGTGGCTGTGTCGTAGTTCTCGCTGTCGTCATGCTGTCGGTGTTTGGTGTACCTCGCTCCAGAATACCTCGGCGGAGGCCACACCCCGGAGCAATGTCCCACCTGGCTTCCCTCGCAGTCCCACCGGGCGCTCTAGTCAATACCCTGTCGAAAGTAGCTGTATTGGCACCCGGGACTCCGTCCGCGCCACACTCCTTGGACATTGGGAGAGCTTGGACCGGCGCGAGGAGAGAGACGCTTTCTGCCGGGCCAGCTTCGGCCAGCAGCACTTTGTGCTCGAATGGAGACGGCAATCGTACGAAAGCGAAACAAGTCTGTGCACTGCTAGTGACTCAAAGTCATTTGGAGAACAGCATTTTCATTTTAGCCAATGAGCAATATGTACTCTCCTCAAGTGGAGATGTGTGATTTGCTTTGTATAAATTATCTTCAAGTGCTCTATGTTGAAATAAATGATTTTAAGGATGTATCTTTCGCTGCACTGTGTTGGCCTAGCTGAAAGGAGTAACGGCAGTCGTTTGGATAGATCAACTCCTCGCATGTGCGAGGCTTTCGTGGAGGTTTTGAATTGTGCTAGTACTCATTGGATCTAGTGTTATGTTGAAGGGGTTTTTGGCAGCAACATTTTTGCACGGCACGTTGCTGCACATTTTTAAAGGGAAGGTGCATACAATGTGCATCATGCATCTTTGCACTGCTGTTAGTTTTTAGAGGTTAAGGAGGCACAGTGCATTTTGAAAGTTTCGGCGTGCATGTCTGCTAGAAGAACTGAAAACCCAGAAGTTCCTGCAAGTGGGGGTCTAATTGAGCCCGCTTTCCAGCAAAGTTTAAAACATGCCGTGGGCCGCCCCTGTCCACTCCTTTCGACAAGTTGGAGTAGACGTCGGCTGGCCTTGCTTTCTGGCCGTTCTCACTGCAGCAAATGCTGCAGAGACCGACAGTGCTGTTTCTCAACTTGAGGAGCAGGAAATTTTAACTTCTGCCAAAGAAACACCAAAAATAAATTAATGACAGCAGCAATTAGGTAATTTTTTGTTGACCTGGAGCATCTTCAATATGTGGACACCAATTTTAAAGAATGGTTGCTTCTTTTCCACTGTGTTCAGATAGTTTCAATTTGAAAAACGTTTCAACAGGCATTTTTTGCTGATGCGAGTGCTTGATCTCTCGAGGGCACATGCATGTATGTGGGGCCGCAAAAACATTTTGATGTCGGAAACTTTTACCTTTGCTACATTTATAAAGAATTTAAAACATCCTGCCATTGGGCTTAACAGTCGGCAGCTCACCTTGGAATTTTTTTTTTTTTAAAGTGCACCCATAGAGTTAAACTGGGCGTGCAATAGAAACTGTTATCATGCACAGGGACCACCAGTTCTTTCCTGCATAAAGCTCCACCCAACCATGTTACAAAACTTACTTTTGTGGTCTAATCGATGAATTTCAAATTAGAGCCATCTCTGCTCAATGTCCAAATGAATTGTCTCCTATTAAATAATCCAGATGATGGACAATGTTTTTGGGAACAGCAACATTTCCAAGCATGACTGTATTCGTGTATGACATGATAAAATATCTTTCTTGGTTCTCCTCAACTCACATTTTTTAATGCACTATTTGACACTCATTTTTGTCGGATGAGCTTCCTGGAAGTTCCCGTCTCTGCTTCTCTTGACAAAGAATAAGAGAGTCCATTTAAGTTATATGGTGTAGAGCTTTTATTAAAAATCTCTTCTACAGATACACACTGCATGCCACCGGTGTTTGGCATCCTAGACAAGAGGCAGCAGCTTTCTGTAATACATCTCTGGGATGCATCGCTAATATCTGGCACAAAATGGAACATAGGAATGCAATTTGAATGTGCATTAAAAGGACACTTTCTGATGCATTGCCAAAGCACATCTTTCGCACAAAATGGCACGTCGTTGTGTGCAGAATAAATGAGCCCTTAGCTAAGAGCTTGACTTCGCTTTCCATTGTACTTTGGATCCCTTGACTGTACTCATGACCAATATGAAGGAGAACCAGCCCGCTATGTCATTTGAAAAGGCAACAGACACCCAATTGTCCAGCACTGGAAAAGCAGAACTTGCACATCTCCGTGTGGCAAGGATCGGCTCGATAGCTGCTCAGGTGTGCCGACACTAGGACACCAAAGTCCAACGAGCTTTCATCTTCATAGGAATCAGGAGTTTACATTGGCAGTCAATGGAGCATTGCACCTCACATATTTAAAAATCCATTTCACATGTAACCCTTAATCACACCTTCCTGATCCTTCCTACTAAATTGTTTACTGCACCGACTGTTTCCTGCCAGTCTGCCTGCACCCAGCAATTGTAAGCAAACGTTCAGATGGCTCTATTGTTAGCACTAGCCCCACACGTGTCCTTGCCATTTGGTTTCACAGAACATCTGTTCAAGTTCCAATTAACTGTAGAGCAAGTTGGTAAAGTTGACAAAGAATAAAACAAACTCTGGATTTGTCGTCCCTTGTCGAGTTTTTTTTTTTCTTTTTGTGTTAAGTCATGTGTGCTGTGAGGTATTGAAAAATAAGTCTGTAATAGCACACCAAAAAACAGAGTGTGCAGCTTTGTTGAATCACTAGCTTGGAAAAACGTACAGCGTGTGGTGCTTATTTGGCACTCAAACCATTCCTGCTCGCCGAATGGTTTTCGTTGGGGATGAACATGCCTAGGGAAACCATTTGTGAGCCAAACAATTTGATCAGGAAAGAGAAGTGTTTAGAAACATGGGAAATTACTGACCATAACTAGAATTGCATGTTTTTGGGATTTATCTTCTCTCAAATTTTTTGGGGAGGGGGGGGCGGGTTTCTCGGTGTTTATCCTTTTTTTCTATAGATTCCATGTTTTTCAGTATCAATTTCCAGTGTCGTGCAAAAGATGGGTATTTATCGGGCCTCATATGGAAGAAAAACGGGCATGGGAGTCCCCAACCTTCGGGAAGCTGCGCAGGACCCAAACACTTGAAAAACGTCCCAAGGACCAGACTCGCGGTCAATGCAGTGTGAGCTATGTTCCCGTGCAAAACAAAATAAAGCCATAGATAAAAGGATTTCTTTTTGGAAATCTTCGGTTATTTTCACTCGGGAAGCTCAGATTTGGGGTTTTTCGGTTTTCCCCAATTCTGATAAAACCAGCTCGGGGGTTAGGGGTTATCAGTATTTACCAAATACACAAAACCCAAACTATAACTAACAAAAAAAAAAAAATCCCAATCCTTCTTTTGGCAGGTAAACAATATTACCCTTAAGCAAGTCTGAGGATAAATACCATTTACTACATCTGTCATAACCTGTACCGAGATCTGCACATTGACTCTTCAACTCTTAAAACATTGAATGAACTCCATTATCTCAAGTCTTAAAATTTGGATCCAATGAAATGATACTAGCCTATTACAAAACACTAGTCTGTCCTATGTTCGAGTATGCCAACATCATATGGTTCCCACACAGTCTTAAGCATTAATGTTAGGGAAATAAAAAAAATGGCAGCAAGGTTTATATATAACAAATACAGTATGCAGAAAATTAGAACTTATACCTCTAGAAAAAAAGGGGCACAAATTCCAAGGTTCAAGTTTTTATATGAATTAGCAAACAACTTAATATTCCCCAAGAAAATTACTTAATCTCTACTAGTAAACGATTAACAAGATATAATGACAATAAACCTTTTAAGAGTTCCCATCCCACAATGATTGCTTTAAATTCCCTTTCTTCCCCCCGAGCCATTATGGAATGGTATCATTTGCCGCAAAACTTTGTACATTCTACTACCCTAGAATCATTTTTGATCAACTTGGAAGTGCACCTCCCAACATCCACTAACCTACAACTTTCATCAAGTGTGTGTAGCAAATCCTTCATCATTTCATTATGTGTTCATTTTGTACCACCCTAAACAATCCAAAATAAAATCAGTAATAAAAAAAAAACTTCACTGTTAATTGCATTACATTTAAAGTGGTTCACCCTTGAGTGCTAGCTCGGCGCCACTGTCAAAAGCCTACTAAAATCGAGCACATGCCTCCATATGGGTCCCTATTGTTTCGTGAAAACACATTTCGTGGACAACTTTTTGTGGACACATTTCATGGACACGATTCGTCAATACTGTATGTTTTGTGGAAGCTCGCTTCGTGGACACATGCCCCTGAAACATTTCTCCACCTGGCCCCCCATCCTCTCTCTCTCCCCCCTAAATCAGGCGTGACACAGCTTTTTGCTGCGAAAATAGCAGGGTTCTGTTCAACGAAATGTCGCATGGTCTGTCGATGAAACGTATGTGGGAAGCCCTTCGGTGAAACGAAGTGTCAATCAAACGTTGCATGTCAACGGAACAATCTGTTGGTGAAATGTCGTTCGACAAACTGATTTTCACCATACCCATACCAACCGCAGAGAGAACAGGTCACTCTTTTAGTGGTGCAGCTAACTGCGAGGCCAGAAGTGCCACTTGAAAGAACTTCTAAACAACTTCAGTAAAACTACAGCATGTCGAGTTCCTACTTTGAGGTAACTTTGGGTTTAAAACACGCAGCAAAAACATTTTGCCTCAATTTTACCCAGCTGCCTACAATTGGGTGGTAGATTTTTCAGCGTTTATTTATTAATAAGAAAAACCTGCCGCTGCATTTTTGTGTTTATTTACTTTTTAAAAATCGGCGTCTCCGGTGATTCGTTTCATACGGATGCTAAAAATGGTGATTATTAGTGGAAAACAGTGCCAATAGCCAAGAAACAGAGTAAATGAAAACTGGTTAAAATTGAATTTACAATTTGTACATACCCTTCTAACGCTTCACTCCTGCCATGCTTACCATAATGCGACAGTGCTTGCAAATGACCAACATTATTTTCAGATGCGGTACTCCCACGGAACTTCCCCAAAGTCGTAAAGCGCCCCTTGGTGCGTTTGTTTTACAAGCAGCGTCAAATGCACAAGGCTGAGAGCAAATAGCGACGATGCACTGAAATGAAAGGAAGTGAATGGCAGTGGAGCACCCGCTCGTGACACATCTTGCACGTTCGCAGAACAATGGTTGATAGTACTTGTGAGGAGCGCCAAGCATGAGTTTTATCCCATCGTTAGAAGCACCACATAGAGGTGCTTCAAAACTGCATTCAGTGGCTACGATAAAGAGTCGTCTTGAGGTTGTGCTCCAAAACATGTGTACACTTTGTGTTAGCGTTCAAACTATCAACGGGTTGTGGCACTTGAAATAAAAGGAGGTGAACCCTTAGGCGAGAGCCATGCAGGGAAGCAGCGTTCACACGCAGTTCCACAACACAGTTAATCTAGTATCATTGCAAACGATCAACGAGTCTGAACACTGGTCAAAGTCCAACCACTCCAACATAATAACCTGCAGCTTTTCTTTTCCTTCTTATCCCACTACTGTTATTTCTGCTCTGTGTGACATGAAAAATTCAAGCCTTCTCAAGCAAAATGTTTCTGCCACAAGGAAGGCAAGTTGCTCTTGCCTCTTTTGCAGGCTCCAACCGATACCATTAGCCAGTTTAGTTTCAAACACGGTTGTCCAGCCCTGACCCGATATAGAACCGTGACAGTGTGGTGACTGATTGACTGACCTAACTCTCATGTCACTGTCTTCCAAGGTCAGCGATTTCACTGATTTGAGACTGGCATGGTGCTCGATTCTAGGCGAGATTACTCGCCCGATGAACGTCTAAGGAGCGAGGGTTTCGACCGAAAGTCCTCAGCAAGAACAAACTGAAATTTTAGTTTTTCGGTTGTAACACATTGTTTTCAATGGAAGCAAATTTGTTCAAGTGTTTTTCGATTAAAACCGAAAATTCTTTCGCCCATCTACATTAGAACAATGAACAAGAGTTACCTCAAGATTTTGGAGAAAACGCTTAAAAAAGCCACCTGACCATTTTCTGAGTTGAATGGCACAGCTATGGAAACCACAAAAAATTTCTTGCTCCATTATTTTTGCTTCTTTCGAGTATTTAGTATGCATAGCAAAAACATGCTCAAAAGCTCAAGCTGAAATTACCAGAAATCTCCCGCAGATGATATACTGAAGCATGTTTGAAGCATTAAAAATGGTCATTGTACTTCATACAGAAAATTTGCAGCATCTTGCAGATCCCTCGGAGTGACATACTCTGTTTCAACGCAAGACAGACTGAAGCAAAGGCCTACATAGCAAACCGTGCATCATGAATGCACTCTGATCACATTCTTCCATCAGTGGGAAAAGCTAATCATATGCGGAAGATGTGTCGTCTCATTGCAAACTTCAGCCAACTGAACCCATAGGCTGTGAGGGATGAACCATGACACAATTTATGACTGGGAGTGAAATTGGACATGCCCCTTCTGTGCTGTTGCAGAAGCAGATTTGTGGCACTCGCTTCATTCCACCATCTATGCTGCTTGGCAGCCGTCGTTACAAACGGTGCGAGGGCACTAGGGCACTTTCCACCTTCGGCTGCGTAACCGGTAGGCCCACAGCCAGAGATGGCACCACGGGATAGCACTCCTCCACGATGCATTGGATTCGGCAGGAATTTCCTGTATTAGTTACATGGCATTTGTTCTGAAATTTGTTCAATGTCAACAACACTTGAAAAGATTCTTGTGAGCAAATTTACAGCTGACAAAGTGAGATCAAACAGTTCGAACCACTAAGTGAAAGCTCACTACAAAGGTCCTTCATACGAGGGGCGTTCATAAAGTTTGTATTATCGGCACAAAAAATTGAAAAAAACTAAACAAAACAGGCATCAACATGAGCGCGCGTCCCTCTAGTTTCCGCACAATATAAACATCGCATGCTATAGTAGCTCAGAACGCCGCTAGGGAGTTGAAACAAAAGTGGCACCGCCCGTTGGAGCCAAGCACACCCAGTGATCCGTTGTTTTCACTTGAAGGGAAGCAATGCCAAGGATATTCATTCCAATCTAGGAGCGTTGTTCGGGGACAACACCCCAGTTTATGACACTTTGGTTAAATGGCACAGACGCTTCCAGTGTGGCTAAATAAGAGGAAAGCATTTGAAGGATGGCGACCAAGTGATTGCTCAAGAGGAGCGATTCCTGAACACTCAGAACGAGGAGTTCTATAACAATGGCCTCCGGCATGTGGTGAATCGCTGGAAAAAGTGGGTAACTTTTGGTGGCGAACATGTAACAAAGTTTCAACTCCTACTCGAGTTTGACTGCTGAATCTCTATTCCTTCGTGACAATAATACGAACTTTATGAACGCCCCTCGTAGTAAGCAAAACTATCTGCTCATCATATGCAAAATGTGGACACTGTTACAAGACAACCACTCCATTTTTAAGGGTGTTCTTTTTTTATGATTTTCAGATTTGTTTTAAAAAAGCTGTGCAAGCTACACTAATGCAACCTGTGGAGGTGAGGCCGGTTCACACATACATCGTAGCGCTAAATCAACACTAGGAACAGCGCTGTATCAGTGCTAAAGCAGTGCTGTGTTCTTCGAGTCTCCAGCATTGCCAATGATGGGCAGTGTTAATGATGCACTTAGTACTGTTTCGGAACACGGGGAGGTATCCAGACACAATCATAGCAGTGAATATTATAAAAAGGGGCAGGTCCAGGGGTCTGTACATGTACTAATACGCAGAACCCAACGTTACTACAGTTGGTGACAGGTTAAGAGTCGAACGCCAGAGAGAAGGTCGCCTCCTCTCCAGCATTTGCTCTGCTAAAGTGTAGAGAGGTGGTAAAACCTTCCCTGAGCCCTTAACCTGTCACTGATTATAGATTAGGTCAGTTGGGGAACTCCCACAAAGAAGGCACCTCGCTCACTCACTGCAGTCCACCTCCCGTCATTTGAAACGCCATCTAGATTGTCGTTGCAAAACTGTGCTTTCCATAGAGTACGGTGAAACTGCATCTAGAAGACATAAGCATTCCATAGAATACACCGCAGTTACCATAGCAGCCATCCTCAAACAGGTGGTGCGTCGGACGAGAAGGCGGGAAAACGGGTGGTACTGCTCGTTCAAGCAGCGTCTATGGGCGGTTCTATAAGTGAGCTAATCTACAGGTTTTCCCGCTCATTTTAATCCAAGTGACGGCCGATTTAATCCCGGGGTCACTCAATTTAATCCAAACGCCATACAATTTAATCCAAGCGCCACACAATCTAATCCCGGGGTCAGTCAATTTAATTCAAAATATATATACATGAACTTATTGTGTTCAGTGGTCGTGTTTTGCTTACACATTTGGTAACTTAGAACAATTGTTTATACAATTAGAATTTTTAGGGAGCAATTGATAATTTGATTACCAATGTGATTACTTTGAGTTACTAGTCCCACTATTGACGAGGCTTAATTGATATGTTGGTTACTCTTCTTAGAGCGCAGCTCTTAGGCACCCGTTAACTGCTTGAGCGGCGTCGGTATCGGCGCCGCCGTCGGCGTAACCACGCGGTGCATGATGGGTAAATTCCTCCGCCAAATTTAGCGGAAAAATTTCCCCGCTAAACCTCGCGGAAAAGTTTCCCGCTAAATCTAGCAGAAAATTTTCCCGGTAAGTTTAGCGGAAAATTTTCCCCACTAAATCTAGCATAAAATTTTCCCCGCTAAATTTAACGCAAAATTTTCCCCGCTAAATCTAGCGGATAATTTTTCCCCGCTATATTTAGCTGAAAATTTCCCCGCTAAATCTAGCGGAAAATCTTCCCAGCTAGATTTAGCGGAAAATTTGCCCCGCTAAGTCAAGCGGAAAATTTTTCCCGCGGATATCTAGCGGAAAGTTTTTCCCGCTATATATCGCGGAAAATTTTCCCCTCTAAATCTAGCGGAAAATTTTCCCAGCTAGATTTTAATGAATATTTTCCCCGCTACGTCAAGCGGAAAATTTTCCCCGCTAAATCTAGCGTAAACTTTTCCCGCTAAATTCAGCGGAAAAGTTTCTCTGCTAAATCTAGCGTAAAATTTTTCTCGCTAAATGAAGCGGAAAATTTTCCCGCTACATCTAGCGGGGAATTTTTTCCGCTAAATGTAGCAGAAAAAATTTGTTGCTCAATGTAGCAAAAAATTTCCCGCTAGATTTAGCGGGAAAATGTGTAGCGCCAAAGCGCGACACTTATAGCGGTGGCTCACGCAACGTCAAGAGCTAATGACGTTTTAAGCGTGCGGCACGAGCAGCACCGATGGGACCGAGCTCCGGGCTCGACCAGAACAGCACGAGACTGGCAGCGATGGACGGTGCAGCAGGGCGGTCTCAGCGGAGCCCCCTTTTATGTTCTTTTTCAGTTTTATTGCGGTTATAAAGATCAGTTTGTTGATTTTCATTGACGGACGTCTTTTCTTAACCCCACAAATTTTCCGCTAAATTTAGCGGGGAAAATTTTCTACTAGATTTAGCGGGAAAGTTTTTTCGCTAGATTTAGCGGGAAACTTTTCCGCCAAATTTAGTGGGGAAAATTCTCCCCTACAGTTTGCAGGGACAATTTTCCGCTAGATTTAGCGGGGAAAATTTTCAGCTAAACTTAGCGGGAAGCTTTTTTGCTAGATTTAGCGGGGAAGATTTTCCACTAAACTTAGTGGGGAAACTCTTCCGCTAGATTTAGCGGGGAAAATTTTCCACTAGATTTAGCGGGGAAATTTTTCCGCTACATTTAGCGGGGATAATTTCCCGCTAAATTTAGCGGGGAAAATTTTCCGCTATATTTAGCGGGGAAAGTTTTCCGCTAGATTTAGCGTGGAAAATTTCCCGCTAAATTTAGCGGGGAAAATTTTCGCTAAATTTAGCGGGGAAAGTTTTCCGCTAAAAATAGCGAAAAAATTTCCCGCTAGATTTAGCGGGGAAAATTTATGCTAGATTTAGCGGGGAAAATTTTCCGCTAAACTTAGCGGGAAACTTTTCCGCTAAAATTAGCGGGGAAAATTTCCGCTAGATTTAGCGGGAAATTTTCCACTAAACAGCGGGGATGCTTTTCGCTAGATTTAGCCGGAAATTTTTCCGCTAAATTTAGCGGGGAATTTACCCATCATGCACCGCGTGGTTACGCCGACGGCGACGGCGACGCCGCTCAAGCAGTTAACGGGTGCCTAAGAGCTGCGCTCTAAAAGAGTAACCAACATATCAATTAAGCCTCGTCAATAGTGGGACTAGTAACTCAAAGTAATCACATTAGTAATCAAATTATCAATTGCCCCCTAAAAATTTTAATTGTATAAACAATTGTTCTAAGTTACCAAATGTGTAAGCGAAACACGACCACTGAACACAATAGGTTCATATATATATATATATATTGGATTAAATTGACTGACCCCGGGATTAAATTGTGTGGCGGTCGGATTAAATTGTATGGTGCTTGGATTAAATTGAGTGACCCCGGGATTAAATTGGCCGTCACTTGGATTAAAATGAGCGGGAAAAGCTGTAGTAACGTTGACAGAACCCAGTGCTAGCACAGTCACTAATGGTGCAATGGCGATGCGGTCTCTCGTTTTTGCATTCGTTTGAAGCGTTTAGATTTTTGTATCTTTGCCCCAAAATGTAAGAAAGGCGTATTAGATCAATGCTCATCAATAATAAAGAGTGTGTGTCCATAATTATTTACTTCACATTTAAAAAGATCATGCGACACGAGATTCAATTTTTTGTTTGAACCGAGACTGAAATAGCCGTGTAGCACCACTCCAGTTCAGTTGAGTCGAATCACAGTTGGGGCCGCTAAGTGCCTTTGGCCCAGTGAGAAAATGCAGCACCACGCCCCTTGTTACAGGGGCCATATTCCCCACGTAACAAGGGTATTAGTGCTGCATCGTGTAAGCAAGAGAGAGTGAGGTCGCATGCAGTGGCCTACAGCACTGAGTTAGCACTGAGCTGTATGTGTGAACAGGCCTTTATACCACCAAGGGGGACATAATATAGGGGGCTAATCGTCACGATAAGTTGGAAAATTGGAGAAAATCTGTTAACTTTTTGATCAGTAAAAATAAAACACGTTTCATTCGGAACTTGCGCCATTGAAAACCACCAAGTGAGTACATTTTAGAAAGACTCCGAGCATGTTGTAAGTGTCGTAGTCCGCCAAAGTTCCCAATTGTGGCTGTGCACAAGGCTGGCGGTGCAAAAAAGCGTACGAGGGGGAACCACAGTGCGGGCGTGTTTTCACCGCAAATCTTGCGCCTATTGCACGAGTTTTAACTTTAGTGCATCACCGCGCTTTCCATACACAAGTCTTTCTAAAATTGACTGACTTAATGGTTTTCAATGACGCTCGGCAAGTTTCTAGTAGAAACCATGTTTATCATCACTAATTAAAAGATTAATGGAAATTTTAGTAATTCCACCGACTTAATGCAACGATTAGCGCCCTATATTCACCTGCATAGACTGCATTAGTGTAGTTTTCACTGATTTACTTAGTCTGTAAAGCTTAAAAAAACAACACCCTGTACGAAGTCGTTTGGAGTTCCACAGCTACCGGCTACCAACCAAAAAGTCACTGTCAATGAGGACACTGTTGACAAGTTGCTTTTAGGTGGAAAACTCCTATTGTAGCACAGGCAACGTCCCAAATTTACACCTTATCAATTTCACCAGTTCTCTTATTGCTATCCAGAAACATCCACTGAAATTGCTTTGATGGCAGGGTCAACTGTATTGGCCAATAGTGCAAAATCTATCACAAGCTGAATCTGATAACCCAATGTGCTGTAAATGAGTGCACAGTAAAGGTGTACTCATCAAATTTCACACATCAGTTTGTTATACCTGAATGTATGTTACAATGAGCCACTTTGCTAGACTAAAAAGCTCATGCCATGAGAACTACAAAAGTTGCTATACAGAGCCCTATGCATAGTGTTATTGTTATGACAACAACAGTTCTTTGGTTACTTCAGGTGTGCTTGCACATTTTAATCTAGATAATAATAAAAAAAAAAACTGATATATGTAGCTAGTTCCTCAGGGTTCAGGCACTAAGTGTCGTAAATAATTAAATGCTTCAATTGCAGGTTTTATTACACCAAGAACAGCTCACTTTGGGCATGGCTAGAAACAGCATTGAGCCCTAAGCTTATGGCATACAGAAGTAGACTAGACTTGTTCAAAATTGTTGGCACTTAGTCTCATGTGTTGCATGAAACTTTTCCCTCTCTATCCCGAAAAACAGAACATTCGTTTGTAACTCAGCATCCGAGATTGTCAATGAACCGCAAAAATGGCCACAGACATCGGAGATGCCTAAAGCCTCGGCGGCACTTGCATCGATGACTCCCGGATTATGTCTTCCCTTTTTCTGCTGGGAAGATACAAGCGCACATGAGTATCCCATGAGTTCACTGAAGCCACCACAGCTGGGACATCGGACAAACGAGAACCGTGCAAGACAGGTGGCACAAACTAAAAACCTTTGAGACACCAATCAGGGGGAAACTCGATCAGACCTAGAGTCACTGAGTATTCAAGGCAATAAAGATGTCTGACAGGGTTATCCTAAAGCTGATGTCTGAATGCGACCACAGTGCAAAAGCTCTTAAAGGGGTACGAAAACGAAATTCCAGCACTCATTTTTTTAGCTTTAATGTGTTGCATGTTGCAGCATAACCTCAAAAATACCAGTCTTTCGTTGAAAGGCACAAGAAAACTAATTCTAAAGCGAATTAAACAATATTTCGATCTGCATCTCGTTGATGCATGGGGAGCCTATTTGGGAGGTCATCTAGCAGCATTGGGGAGCTTGCTATGTAGTCATGATGTAGCAAGTTCCATCGGAGCAGCGCTGCTCTTGGGAATTCAACATTTTCCTTCTTAGCTTTCCTCCTCACAGTTCAAAAAGACGGAAAGGAGGGACTCCCCTCTTGCTCGGACCCTCGTTTGTGTACCCGGACACCACCATTCTCCCCTTAGAAGATTAGCCCGTCACTCAAAATTTGGACAAAAGTTGCTTTTCCCACCCCGTTCACCACGAAGCTGACAGTGCTGTGGAAGCTACGTGCTCCTTGGGCCAGCCCCACGCTCGTCACCCCACGGGTACTTCGAACGGCTCGGTTGTAACGCGTTGACGCTATTGACACCACCACAATGCTGACAACGCCACCAACGGCAAAGCTCATAACCACGCCAGCCTTGCTACGTCACGAATGCGGGGAATCTTTTTTTCTGTTTTTGTTTGCACCGGACATACCATGGTGCATCGCACTCTCCGTTCGCCTCTCTTCGAGTGCTTGCTCGAGTGCACCGTTTAGCATGAAAAATATAGCCAGTCGTTCAAAATACAAACATGGCGATTATCATTTACGGTTATTATCCGTCATGCTTGACTCATTTCCCAACAAAATGTGAATATTTCAATTTTTGTTTCCGTACCCCTTTAACACAAGCTTGTGTAAGTGTTTCTCATGTTTTGACAACCCATTTTAAAATGCTCAAAGTGGACCAATGAAATCAGCCAAAAAGAGATAAAAAAAACATTTGTAACGATAAATAAATTGTGAAGCGAGGAAGCGCAAAACAAATGAGCACCTGCCCAATGCTCCAGCAGGCTTGATGCACGCTGAAAAATGAGGCATGCGCTTGTTGTGTCGGCAAGCAGACATCGGCTGGCACACAAGCCAATAGCGGGTGGAGCGCTGTGCAGTGTGTGCCCATCCCATCAAACTTAGTAGGGCATTCAAAGCAACACATGCCACACACCGTCTTACTAAATGTATAAAGTGCAAGAGACAGACGAGGACATGAAGAACTGGCGTTTTAATAAAATCTCAAGAGAAGAAAGAAGTGGGAGAAGCTATACAGAAGAGAAAAAAGATTAAAACAACAAAATGGAAGGAACAGATTAAATCAAAGCAAATGCAGTGATAAATGACCATAAAAATTGCATTAATTAAAGGCATAAAAAACACGCTAAAGAAGAACAAAAATTATTTAAAAAAAATAGTTTAACATTAGTTTGAAAGGAGTAATATTAGAAGGTCATCCACCAAAACTATAAATGCCCCTCACACCTCATGTAGGGTGGTGGAGGTGTAGCAGTTCTTTGTCCAAAGGCAAAGAAGGCACACTGACACAGGCATTCCACAAGCTTTGGTGGTCTGCACCTCATAAAGTTCTCTGGATCTTTTTTCACAGAACTGCCTCAGGACTTCTGTCTTTTCAAAGATCGGTGTTGAGTGGCAGTCAGATATGTAATGCGAGATGACCTGTGGGCGAGGAGGTTAGAGATGATTCATGTTCTCGAAGTCTGGTATCTACACACTGACCAGTCTGTCCCACATAAATTTTCCCGCAGGTGAATGGTATCTTGTATGCTATACCACTTTGGCATGGCGTATATATGTATGCTTGAGCTTTTTATAGTAGTCATCACAATCGTTTTACGGAGAATTGGATTTAGAACACAGCCTCTTCAGCTTACCCAGTGCTGAAAATACCAGCAGAATGTCATACCTGGAGGTAACTTTTTTGATGCTATGGGATAGCTGGTGTATGTAGGGCATAACTGCAGGACGTCGATTTTAGTTTTTGCCTGTTTCTTCTTGTCTTTTCTTACTTAGATAAGGCTGCAGAGTAGCCATACAAATAAACTTCAACCACATGCAAGAAATCCAGATAAAAAAGTTAAGGCAAACGCTCAAGCTTCAATCGTACATGAAACTTGATCTTGCAAACCTGAAAAAGGAGATATAAGCATCCAAAAAGGATCCTTTAGAGATGTTTCGCACCACTCAAACACGTAAGGATGTCCTTTTCATGTAGTCGTCAGTGAACAAGGATTATGGCAGGGCGCAATGTCACGGTACCTTTTTTGCCAGGTGTCCAACCTCCAACTCAATGATCCTTTCTTGATACCCAATTCCAAAGCAGTTATACAATATCTAAAAGATAATGTCATGACAGGACACTCTGGTTTCTGACTTGATGTGGAAGATTCTTGTTCTATCCACCACAATAGTTTGTTCACAGTTGTAACAGAATGTATTGAGAGAAATGGTACAGTGTCTTTTCAGAATCAATCTGCTTTACATTTACCATTTTTGCTCGAGTAATAGCTGCACTTCTTATGAACAAAGCCCTTGCGTCTACTTTCCGTAAAGATGCAATCTGAGAAGATAGCATTTTCGCGCCAAGACACTATATCCCTGTCCCGTAAATTGCTGCCATTTTTCTGCCCATCATGGTGATTCGCTGTCCCCGTGCTCCACGGGAAAAAGGGGCCCACAGGCTTTGTTCATAAACAGCGCGGCTATTACTCGAGAAAATTAGGCAGTATCTTTTTTGGGACTGTTGACATTCTATCTATCATTCACAGTTATCTCTTTCAATGGCAATCACTACCTGCAAAAGAAAGGCATATGTATGCGGAGCGCAAGTTCGTCTGCTTCTTTTGCAGGGGTTATGATGACGTCAGAACACCGAGCTCTGACTGGTTCTAAATGAAGGATAGTGGATAGACCTCAATGCAGCTTGCTTTGAGGTCTACCCACTATCCTTCAGTCAGAGACAATCAGAGCTCGGCGTCTTTCTGACGTCACCGCAGCTCCTGCAAAGAGAAGCAGACGACTCGCTCTCCGCATTGGATCGCGTGTGGCAACGGTTTTATGCAATGTCTTCTTGCCGCAATGCGACCGCGTCATCACCCAGAGTATTTCCATCACCCAAGTCTCACGACTCTTCAGATATGTGGATAACTATCTTGTCCTTCTAAAGAATCGACCCAAGAGAACTAACGAGCGACAAATCAACACCATGCAAACCACCTTTATCGAAAATGCTCAGAAGCTGACATTTACCTGCGAGCTGGCAACTGAATCGGAGCACCCTCAAAATTCTAGACTTACGGCTAAGCTTACAGAACAACCACACATACTGGATATACATGCCAAGATCGAAGAAAAAGCTGCACTAATACAAGTCATTCCATTCAAAACTCATCAAAAGGGCGATTGTGAATACCTGTCTCAGCACGACCCTCAAAACGTCATGCAATTGCTCGGCGAAACAGAGCTTTTAAACACAGGTGGAGCGACTCAAGGCATCTGGTTATCCTAGTACCATCTTGTCTCATCTCATCAAAAATATTATTAATTAGAAAAGACAAAAGAAAAAGACAAGAACAGAAATCGACGTCCCGCTGCACACCGGCTATCCCATAACATCAATAAGGTTGCCTCCAGGTACGACCTTGGTATTTCCAGCACCGCATAACCTGAAGAGGCTGTGTCCTAAGGTCCATTCTCCTGAAAACCATCATGATGACTGCAATCTGAAGCACAAGCATACATATATACCATGTCAAAGTGGTACAGTCAGTGTTGGCAAGTTCTATTTCAAGTAGGTTCAGAAAACTTCTACTTTACTTGAAGTACATTCTCAGAGTATGTACCTGTACACTTAAAATATTTTTTTCCGTTGTTTTTCAAGGAAAGTACTACTTCCGACTTTAAAGTAAATTCCCCAAATTTGGTCTCGGTGAAATTAAGCTCTTTCAAGAACCACACGCTCGCATCCTTGGCCTTCCCAGTACTATACACAACTTCCGAGGTTGAGTATAAGAGTTAATCAACATTTAACAAAACAATGTGTGAAAATGCACTATCGTCTTTCGAGACATCATCCGGTCATTTTTCTGAGTGAAGTAATGGCGGCTATAAGACCGATAAGTGCCTTATAAATTGATTATGTTAAATAGTTCGTAAGCGAGAGTAAAACAACTAGCACTCTGCGACCATTTGAATTTATCCAAAATTCGCCGTCCTTTCCTAAAATAATTAATGTACCCCACTACACCTGGGGCAATGCATATCAGTTCAAAAAACACTGTATAGGGGATTGGAAGGACATCATGAAAGATTGTGTTAAAAAGCACTTGTAATTTACTTTGAAAGTAGTATGTTGTACTTATAGTACAAGTACATTGCGCCCAGTGTATTTACTACTTTTCTTGAAGTGTATAGCCTCTCATTTACTTTGTAGTTCAAGTACTTTTTAGATGTACTTTACCCAACACGAGTACAGTATACAAGATACAAATCACCTGCAGGAAAATTTATGCGGGACAGTCTGGCCTTTGTGTAAATAAAAGACTTCAAGAACATGCATCATCTCTAAACTGCTCGCCGGTGGAACATCTCGTATTACATGCCTGTGACTGCCACTGCACACCAATCTTCTAAAAGACAGAAGTCCTGAGGCAGTTCCGTGAACAAAGGGCCAGGGAACTTTATAAGCCGCAGACCATCAAAGCTTGTGGGACGCCTGTGTCAGTGTGCCTTCTGTGTCGTCAGACAAAGAACTGCTACAACATCCACCACCCCACATGATGTGTTAGGTGCTTTTCTAATTTTAATGGATGATCTTCTGAACCTTCTTTCAAAGTAATGTTAAAATATTTTCTTAATTTAGTAATTTAGTATTTTCTTAATTTAGTAATTTAGTATTTTCTTATTAAGTAATTTTTTGTTTTTCTTTAGTGCTTTTCTTTTAATGCCTATAATTAATGGATTTTTTTACAGTAATTTATTGCTGAATTTGCTTTGATTTATCCTGTT
>JAZHYW010035785.1:0-20826 GCA_037355805.1 Ixodes ricinus | reverse complement strand
GCAAAACGAAAAGGCTAAATTTACGAAAAAAAATTGTTTCGGCGCACAAAACGCGAACGTCAAAATTCAATTTGCATCTGCAGAGTAAGCACCTGTTTGTTGGTTAAGAAAATATATTGCAATAGTGCAAAATAATAGAAAGCATGCTTTTTTCTTTTTTTTTTTCTTATCCACTAGCCACCAAACAAGGTCTGCAGAGAATGAAAAATATCAGAAATAATGTTTCATAATATAAATGTTGTTCGAAATAAGTATTTTAGCCTTTTTTGCAATTCATGCAACTATTTCTTTTTCCAAATACATATTAGTAGGGTGCCTTCATGTGCGCTTTGCTTAGGGTGGAGACACCTGGCCATTTCGTCCCACACTTTTATTTTTATTTTTTGTTCAGAAGCGCGTGAAAGAGCGTGTCCCGGCACGTGTTTTTGGAGCTGATCTGTGTAATGGCGACATTTTGTTTTCGTCAATTTATTTGTATTTTACCCGTGAGCGCGTGCTGTCTGCATCGGGTACTACAAAGGGTGAGCATCACCCTAAGCAGAAGGACATTGAGGCACCCTACATATTAGGGTATCTCTGTCCAACCCTGCACGATCTTAGGGTGCTTACGAGCCACACTTGTAGCGTATGCAAGCGTTTTGACCACGCGCGCTAACATAGCACAAAACAAAAAATCGAATCAACAAAAGTCTCGCCTTCAGAGCCTTATCAGGCCTTTCGCTAGGAGTCTGCTGATGACTAGTTACACGCGCAACACGTGCTGGCGTCTACAGTCACATAACTGCTTGAAATCACTACTGCTTGTATCACGCAGTAGTGATGCATGACCGCACGCCGGTACTACGCTCATCCAGATTGAAACGAACAGAGGCGGTGGATTGAATCCACGAACAGTGAGCTTTACAGCGCGAGCTTTCGCTACACGTGCTACAGATCCACGAGCAACGAGAGATCGCGGTCGAGTTCGAGCTCGAGAGAAAAAACAACAGCAGCAACAGCAAGAAAATCTCCGGTTTGAGTGCATTTAGTACTAGTGTCGCCATCTCGTTTAACAAGTAAGAAATAAAATTAACAGGTGATTTTATTTACACAAATACGCAAATACAGCAATATTTTGCTGTCTCGTCATGGTCTTAAAATTAAGATTAGAGGCACCCCTAGTACGTACGGCCAAGCGTTTTGTCACGTTTGTCTTCTAAATAATTGTATTTTCAAAAATGCTTCAAAACGCGTTCAAAACAGTCAAAACGGTCATATTTCAGGATTTTATTAAAAATCTCCAGCGCTCTCAAGGAAAAATTCAAGGGCCGTACAACCTTCATTACGTCTTCATAAGTAACCTCCAAAAGAATGAATACTATCGTGCATTCCTGAAACTCAGGTTTGTGTAGCGAAATTTGCCCATTGAGTGACGAGCGGTTGAATCCCCTTAATAGCGCCTTGTTAGCAATTCAGAAGTGCCTTGTTAGGGCTTGAGTAGCGCGGTGCTAGCGCTTCTTTTACGGCGGTTATTGCTGCGGATTCGCGCGTGCACAGCGGTTCCGGTTCCTGGAGTGTGGTGGTATCAACAGTACCATGGCGGTCATGTGGGACACTGAAATAGAAACGCGAGAAGTTCTCTTACATACGCAATTGGTGCATGTGTGTGTAGACTATTTAACGCCCAGAAGAGCCTTGTGGGAGCGCGGAATCTTTCGCCACCGAGATACCGACGGGTATCCGGCGAACCTTGTTCCCAGGCTGAGGGACCGAGACACAGAGCTCCTTCGAAGGCGATTACGTTTTAACTGCGTGTCTTTAAACCACAGCCGCGCATATCGAATAGAAAGCGATGAGGTCGTACCCAATCAATTAGTAGCTCAGAGTCCATGACTTTGGATCGTCTGCCCGACCCTTTGCTTGGAAAGCGGCTCTTTTAATTCCTCTTCTTCCAAGTTAAAGGAAAAACAACAAAAACAGAATCGCCGTGCACGCGCTGTTCCGCAGCAGCAAGCAAGGCACAAGGAGCGTGAGAGCGTGGTGAGAGCGCTTACACTGCACTGCTGAAGCGCTAACCGAGTGCCTACTAAAGTGCTTCTCAAGCGCTAACTGGGCGCCTACTGGAGCGCTTCTGAAGCGCTAACCGAGCGCTACGTCACGCGCAAGTCGGTGCCACATGAGCGTTGCTTCCAGCGCTCATTAAGCGCTAAGTGAGCCCTCCGCTGTATGTGTGTGAGATAGATAGACATGTTTTTAATTTGATGAGGGTTTCACCCGCTATAGAGTTGTGTTCCTGAGATGGGAGGGGAAGGGTTGTGAGGGGTGAGGGAAATTTTATGAACCGGTCTTGAGTTAGCATGTTTCCAGTGACACTAGTTTTCCCGGCACACAGTTCGCACAAGAGTACCTTGACGTAGCTGACCTCGGTTGCTACCGGGATCGCTTTTTTTCTCCCACGAAAACATGGGCATAAAAGAAGTTTTTACCGGCACTGTTCCTACAATCTACAGTGGAGCACAGAATGCTACCCATAGCAAAGGCTCTTTCAACCTTGGAGCCGTAAAAAAATAATCTCTATCACTGGCGCCCAGAAAGCCACTTCAGGACTGCCCGGGTCGCTCGCACGCCTGCCCGCCGGTGACGTACGCGGTTAGGAAAAAGTAGAAATTTTTAATGGCTGGCAATAAAGAGAGAGAAATGACTTGTCATCTACTGGAACCCTCGAGGCCGGCGTAAAGTCAGAATTCAATAACTTTTAGGAATATATGAATTTTTATAAGACATTTTGGCAATCAGTTGAGAAAGGATTATTTATACGGTGTCAGAATTTCACGCCAAATCGAAGACTATCAATAAAGAATTCGGCGTGGTTTTCATTTAATATCAAATGTGCCCTGCCACTAGGGATGTCGCGAACCGGTTGATGTTCGAGTTGAACAGGGTTCGGCTTTTTCGAACTTTTATTGGAAATTCGAGAACGGCCGACTAGGGTTCGACTGTTTTCAGATCCGCGAAGGGCTGACTCACTTGGCTTTGAATTGGATGATGATGACCAAAATATCAAACCAAACTTTATAATATTAGTAAGGGCGGAACTGTTTGGTTGTTTTGGTAATATAGCACACTCTAAAAAAAGGGAGTAGTACTTCTTTCCTTAGAGGAGGAACACCCGTGTCCTCTATGTTCCTTTAGAAAGAGAGGACAGTTGCTCCTGCAAAAGGGGAGGAAAAGTTCCTCCCCTAAGTATTGAGGAAGGTTGCTACCTATTTTTGTCTAAGGAGGAAGAGTTGCTCCCCTACAAAAAGAGGAATGTTGCCACCTTTTTTGCCCAACGAAGGAAACTTTCTCCCCTTGTGTAATTCATATAGCTTCAACTAGATGGCGCTCATAACAGAAAAAAAAAGAGTTGGTGAAGAGCCACGTTGTTTTTTAATTTCCCCCGACTTTTGAACGCTACAAGGTACATGCACATACATCACTGAAGACACTAAATACACGAAACACAAAAGAAACACCCTAAAACAGACAACGCAACGACACCGAACCCCCCTCATGGGGGAGGAATTTTCGTCCCTTTTAAAGCCCCACTCGGTGGCGCTTCACCTAGATTGGTAAAACAGAAGAACGGGTGTGATTTCCTCGCTTCCCTTGGCGACAGTGAGGAACGTCGATTTTTCCTCTATCTTCTTTTTCTTTTCTTTTTTTTAGAGTGCAAGAATAAAAATATATTAACTTTTAGGTTATTAGAAATATGTTCCGTTGAATGTAACTATTTATTAAATAAAATAAGCTATCCCGTAAAAACATTTTCTCTAAACCTCGACATGCTCGTAACCCCTGCCCTGAGCCTCAAGGCTCCACCCTGTCCACAAAGTCGAACCTTCTAGAACCTGGTTTAAAGTTCGAAGGATCGTCGAACCAGTCGAACCCCGAGGTTCGACGTAAACAACAAGTTCGACCCAAGTTTGTGACATCCCTTGTTTCAACACATATGTAGAAGAAGTTCCACCTCCATTCTTCGCGGAAAAATGGCGGTACTATATAAATACTCAATTTTTCTAGCGTCACGAAATCGGACAACGAGAAACGTGCGCTTATATGACCACACACATTTGCTTGGAATTAGCAAACATGACGTAGGTGTAACAGCACACAACAACGGAGACCAAGGAAAGGAACGAAAACATTGGACATATTTTTATCGGCTTCCTGCTTTGTTCGTTCCTCTCCTAAGCCGTCCTTGTTTTGCGCTATTGCATTTACAGTATGTTTGACTTTCACCAAGTAGCCCAGCTCACGATTTTATTTCTTTATTCCGCTAAGCAGTATTTCAGTAGGGGACGGCTATAGTTCTGTTCCTTCCTTCAGCGAGGGCGAAGCTTCTTTTGCATACCTTAGGATGCAACAAACTATAGAGACGAGGATGTGCGAACGGTTCTTCCAGAACCCAGTGGGAACTGTCTGAGGGTTATTTACAAACGCTGCCACACATCAAAGTAGCGATGTTTATTATTTTTTTAATATAGAATGCGATGATCTCCCAGTAGCGGGGGTAACATATGTGCTTGGGTATCAAACAAAGGAGTGCAATTATATGTAGTGAACACGTGATGGAGCTAGAAATGTGTGCAACTTTTGGCCAATTGGAAGCACTGAGATGTTTTGGGTTTAGTTATTGCGAATGTCCCGTTGTTAGATATCTGGAACTACTTTATAGCGTTTATTATAAAACTGCTATCTAGAATTTTAATAAAACAAATTACTGGAGAAACCGTAAAAACCCGATTTTAGGAACGTGTAGCCGGTTACCGAAACCGTAAAAATCAAAAACCGTAAAAAAAAGAAACTAAAAAAAAATCAACAGCAAACGAAAACTCTAACCGTAACCGAAACGTTATATTTTTCGGTTTGAGTCCCTGGGTCTAACGTTGTTCCTGTGCAAGCAAATACGCCGCATGTTCACGGCTTGTTTGCTCTATTGGTTTTTCAGAATATTTGGCAGCGTTTGAATATTTGTGCATTATCGTGATGCTAAACAATTACGTATTCTCTATTATATTGTGTAATAGGAGGTGCCCGATGGATCAAAGACTCGAAACGCAGATGAAGTTCATCAGGTTCATGGTGTCGCCGTTAAGTATTTTGTTTCCATGAATAAAATGTTTTTATTCTGTAACTTTTATGGATAAATCGGAAAGAAAGAAAGGCGCTGTATAGTTGTGATATAATTAATTATGCAGTGTTTTTTTGAGTTAATGCGAATATATATTGAAAAAAAAAACTAATGGTGAAGGCCAGGCCAGTATCCTCTTCCCCGTGTATTCATAAGGCTTCGAGAGCATTGCATGAGGAGATAATCGACATGGTATGTTGTATAATTTACTAAAATAATTAATTTTTCACTGATCGGCAAGCTGTTTGTTGGCAAGCTGTTCGAACACATGGTCCACAACCGGCTGTCGCCGCACATTGAGGACAAAGGCTACTTCCCCGACACAATGTACGGCTTTCACCCTCATCTGTCCACCCAAGACATACTGCTTCAGCTCAAGGAGGAAGTGCTGGACAGCTTGAATAACCACAGCAAGCGGTCGATCTTGACCCTAGACATTAAGGGGGCATCCGATAACATTTCACACCGGGCCATCCTTCAGGGAATCGCATCCACTAACTGTGTCGAGCGCGCACACAAATACTTCGCCTCATTCCTCACCAACAGCACGGCAATAGTGGGTATCGGACACCTTCGATCCGACACATTCACAACCATACCAAAAGGCACGCCACAAGGGTCGGTAGTGCCACCCTACTGTTTAACATCGCCATGAAGGACTTGCCATCTCTACCACAAGCCATCCCGAACCTACATCACGCCATCTACGCAGACGATCTAACACTCTGGGTTTCCGCCGGATCGCCGGTGGACCAGCAAGACGCACGTCAAGCAGCCACCCAGGTGATTCAACAATACCTGCAACCCAGGGGACTCGAGTGCGCCCCAGAAAAATCTGCCCTTCTAACGCTGTGCAAGAGAACATACAAGAAAAACACAGACCCTATACCAGATCCAGAGCTCACCATTGACAACCAACCCGTCCCCAACGTCCCACACCTCTGCATCCTGGGCCTCAACATACCAACAGATGGCTCAGGCGCCCAGACCATCCTCTTCCTGCAGCGCACACTCACCCAACTCATGCACTTCATCCGTAGAGTCTCCCATCGCCACTTTGGACTGCAAGAAACGGACACTCTGCGCATCATTCAACCTATCCTCATCAGCCGAGTGACGTACGGGACACCTTACTTGGCCCTGAATTCCGCGGAGAAGGAGAAACTCAACGTTGCCATACGCCAAGCCTACAAGGCCGCCCTGGGACTACCCCCAAAGACAGCCACACGAAAACTCCTACAGCTCGGCGTCCATAATACATGGGAGGAAATACAAGAAGCCCATTGAGTTTCACAATTCACCCGACTCAAACTCACACCGGCAGGCAGAGCTACGCTCAGCCGGCTCGGCTACACGCCTCCTGCACATTGCGAGCAGAAGAAACGCATCCCTCTCGCCATCCGACATTCCATCAAAGTCGCACCTATCCCAAGAAATATGCACCCCATCTACAACAAGGCATGCCGAGAAGCCCGGATACGAGCCCTCAAAATCCAATACGAACACTCCCCGGACTCTTCTTTTACTCGCTACACGGATGCTTCCCCGTACCCCCAACAACCAGCCCATGCCGCGAGCGTCACCGACGCCCATTGCAAAGAACTGACGACAGCTACAATCCTCACGACGTCTATCGAGACAGCAGAAGAGCTCGCCATTGCATTGGCGGCCACCACTGGCGACGAGCATATCACTGTACTGACCGACTCTCAAGCCGCTTGCCGCAACTTCCTACTAGGCCGCATATCACAAGCGGCCCTCAAAGTTCTACAAAACGTGCGCCAGCTCCCGGAACTCCATATCGTCTGGACCCCCGGACACGAGTCCTTCGAGGGAAACGAAGCGGCACACACCGCTGCCCTCGCTCATACACACCGGGCCGTTTCTCAAGAGGGCAACGACACGCAAACTCCATGCATTTTCAAACCCACTCCTCTTCAGAAATACGCGGACATCCTCGCTCATCACCGCCACGAACGACGACAGTTCCCGCCAACGCACCCCCCCCTTATCCAGAGCCGAAGCGACCGCTTTTCGCCGGCTACAAACTAACTCCCTATTCCCACGGCACTCTACTGCACGCTATGTACCCCACCCTCTACCCTGCTACCTGCAACTTCTGCTCCCAGCCTGGCACCCTGTACCATATGGTCTGGGAGTGTCAGCAAACCTCATCCCTTGCCCCCAACTCTCACGCAACCTACGAGCAGTGGGTGGGCCAGCTGACCAGTTCCGACCTCTCAGCCCAGCGTAGCCTGGTAGAGAGGGCCCGGGCAGCCAGCGCGGACCAGGGCTTCCCGGACTAGAGGAGGCCCCCTCCGGGCGGGCGCCCAACCATCAGCGCCTGAAGCTCCATTTATTAAAAGTTTATTCCTCCTCCTCTTCACTGATCGGAATTAGGCATCTTTTTAAAATGGCGGTATTGAGGGCAGCCACAATTAGAGGCAAAACCGTAAAATTCTGATTAATTATACGGTTTTAGTGATTCGTAAATTTCCAGGTTTTTTATACAGATCTAAAAATATCGCGCAAAAAACGCGGGGTAAGCGGGTAAGCCCTCCCACAATTAGCTTAGCAGAGTGACGTAGTCGCTTCAGTCACATCGTCACTCGTGTGACCTGCTTACCGATCAAAGACACGCTGCGGAAATAGTGGCGGGATGACTGAAAAGACAACGTCACTATTCTAAGCGTGAATGTGGGCATGCTTCCAGCGTAATTTTATTGCGCAATTTTTAAATTGGTTTTAAAAATTTGAAACTCTATTATTTAATATCTAAGAAAATATTACATTTTTGCAATTTATTTCAATTCGACTTGCCTCCAATAATAATTACCGTCTTTACTGTAATTACATGAGTTTGAAAACCACGAATAAAAAGTTAATTAGAGGATTTTCATCGATTAGCATTCTTATCATGGCGATTATCCTCCCATTTGAAGTTCGCCAAGCCTGATAAATACATGTTGAAAACAGCACAGATTTCTTTCTCACCGCATTTTTTTAAAGGTTGTAGCTATTCTTTTAGCAATGGGATAATATTTTTTTCGAAATTATACCTTCAGTCACCTCCTATTGGTCTATCGACAGCTCACGGTAGCTTTATTTCTGTAATGCGCCTCCCTAGACTTTCTCCGCGAAGCGGCCTGTTTAGGTCGACTCAGAGCCGTGTATAGAGAGAGTTTGGTCAATGGGAGGAGCGGGCAGAGCCAGGGCGTGCATACGACGGAGAAAGAAGGCTTGGCATGCTCTCTAGGCCAACCAGAAGCCTGAAAGAATCCCTAGCGGTGGTAGAGAGAAACAGTTTTGGTCGTTTTTATAAGCGCTTGAAAGTTAAATGTAGAAACCCTTCATGGTTGAAAATAGGGTGCACGTGATGTTTGATCATGATTGTGCAGAAGGATGTACAGAAATGAATGCGCCTCTCAAACTCTATTTTGATGGGACAGAACGTGACCGCTGGGACGGCAGATTCCCGGCCCTAGGCGCTTAGCGAACGGATCATGTTGACAGTTACGCTAGTCGCAGTCTTCCACCATGATTTTGGATGACCGGGATTAAAACATCACGTGCACTATACTTTCAGTCACCGAGAGTTACTCCGACGCACTTATCAAGTTTGTTTTTCGTGACCACCGTTAGTATTGTTTCCAGCTTTTGGTTGGCCACATCCAAATTTGTGAAGACGCCCTGGAACACGCCCAGCCCGTTTTCGGCCAATGGCGGCTCTTCATTTGTCTGCTATACTTCCCGACGAATGGCCAAACTCTCTACATATACGGCTCTGGGTCAACTAGGTGTGTTAATATTTTTGTAATGAGTGGCCGCAGAGTGCCGCCGCGAATCGGCTTGAACGGGTAGGCCGTATGGGTTAAAGCACAGCGCCCCATTGATACACGCGCGATAAAATATCCCTACAAGTGTTCACTGCGGGTAATGAGTGTCGATGAAACGTTAGATTCGATTAAACTTTAGTTTCGACGAAACGTGAGTCCATTCAACTTGTATCCAAGAAAAGTTTTTCATTAAACGTGTTTCCATCAAATTCCGGGAGAATAAGGAAGTCACTAGCCTACCGGCAGTCGTCACACGATTTCTAGCACATAACGGGAGGCAACTGCCGGCAGAAGTTTGGACAATTATCCTGTCAGCTGCGGGGAGAATAGACACTTCTTTTTTGTTAAGTCTTTTCGAATTAAGAGCAAGGACCCTGTGAAATAAATAAAATCTGGAATACGCCCCTATAGGCACGCAGGCTACCAATATTCCCTAATTATCACGTACGGGACAAGATAATACATCTGATCAAAGTACGATACCTCTCATTCCTGAATTTTAGAATAAGGGAATCATTTCATCCGTAATGTTTATAACCCAGCCTAAATACCAAGCTAGTCATAACTAGGGCTCCGTGTTTTCGGAGTTTGTTTTTCGGCAAATTCGGAGGGTGTTTTTCGGAGTTTATTTTTTTGCCGAAGATTCGGAGTTTAACGGAGTTTATATTTGTTTGATTCCCAATTATCCGAAATTCGGAGTTTAATTTCGCAGTGTTTCCTATTGAAAATAAATATGTGAAATAATAACCGGATGTAAACGTATGCCAGATAAAAAATAAAACGCGCTTGTATCGATTAAGATGTCTTCATTTGAATTTGACATTGGTGCCATTGCCATTGGCAATATTAATTTGTCCCACGACAAAAGTCGCACACAAGTGTTGCTTCGATAAACGTCGATACCTTAAAATCAATAAACACCCGGTGGCAGTCGCTACGAAGCTCGTAGTCATCCCATCCTCTTCTATCAATTTAGCCCGCGGCCGCGCGAGGTTTCTAATAGAGAGTTTCAACTGTCCCTTTTTTCTATTTAATACAATCTCTATGGTCCATAGCTTTCACTGTTACAAAAACATACCTTCTCCTTTGTCTAAATCCCAAATCGCAAGGCTGAAACTGGAAACCAAAGAGTGGCTTTTGTCGTGACCCGAATGACCTGTTGCCCTGATTCTACCTCGACGAGACAAGCGGCAAGACCCCTTCTGACAACGGTCTCGAGATTTGAAAGATAATTATGGGGCCATTTACCCAGCACCATTAACTCCGTTCAAATCAAATTTGAAAATATTTTGTTTTTAGCATTGGCACATAAACATTCGGAGTTTATTGGATAAATCCGAATTGACCAAAATTTTACCGGCGGGTGTTTTTCGGAGTTTTTCGGATTTATCCGAAAACACGGAGCCCTAGTCATAACTAACCTAATTTACTTGGAAAAAAAATTAATTTGCTTGCGATCCTGCTGCAACTTACCCATACTTGCTATGCCAGGCCTGAGATGTGAAGAGGGGTATGATGAAAGGTGGATAGTTGCTGAAAGGAGAGAAGATAACAAGGTGAAGTTCTGAAATGAAAACGAATAGAAAACAAAAACTAAGCGCGAGGCGCTCTTGCCAGGCCCATGCCCGCGGAGGAGTATGTTCCAGCTGAATGAAATGCAGGACATTACCAAATGAACAAAGCAAAACTGCCAAGCGAAGCAATCAATGACAGATACTCAGGTTTCAGGTGAATAGAATATCGAGCGCGAGCGAACGTGACGGTGATGACTGTAAAAGAGCGAGCTCTTTGTTTTTATCTAATCAGACTTCTGGCATGCTCGAGGCTGTGCATTTTATCTAAAGTGCTGGCAAAGGCACAACTATACTTTATCTGACGAGTCTCGTAGCAAAGGAAAAGGAATGGGCTTGGACACATGTCTTTCAGATTTGCTTTCATTGTGCGAATGCTCGTGATAGAAAAGCAAATCTGAAATCATGTTGAATGACAGCGCGAAGAGAACACAAAGAACACAAGGAACACAAGACGAAGAGGACACAAGGCATGCGCTGACTAACAACAGGGTTATTATGAGAACATAAAGAATAAAGAAAATAGAAGAAAAGAAAACATGGAATCAATGTTTGCGCGCTTTCTGAGCGCCTAGTAGAACATTTCCCCTTCTATTTTCATCTGACGCGATCTCGCAATCCTGAATGTAGAAACGTCTTTTCTTCTACTCTTCCTCGGGTGCTCTTGCTATCTTAGATCCAAAATGTTCATCTCAATAGAGGTCAGATTCAACAAAGTTTGGCTAACACCGAGCTGTTGTGCTTCGTGATATTGAAGGCTTTCATCATCTCTCGACATGTTTGGTCATGGTGCTGATATAATACACTGGTGCCATTAACGCGTTTTCCGCACCCGCAATCTCGGCAACTATTGCTAAATAAAAGAATCGGTGGCTTTCAAGGAGCTCTGGCGCTCCTTGAGTCGGATGTTTAATGACCGACCAGTCTGTCTAATAAAATAGCACCCACAAATAAAAGGGAGATGCAGTAGACCATGCCTTTTGCGCATGACACGTACCTTTTCCCATGTTTTACATTGTATTTGCTATGTTATGATCTTGCGTTTCCCTCCCTGTTTACGCGTACAATGAAACGTAATCTGCTTAATTTATCGGGGTTCACATACCTCATGAAACAACAAAAAGAGGCTCAATTCTTTGCATACAACCAAGGGAAGAAACATTGCAAAGTACATGGGAATCGAGATACAAGGAGACGCCCCTATATCACCGAGCAAGGCACCGTGGGAACTGATTGACGTCACTCACGGGTGCAAACCTCTCCCAGGAATCATGGACGCTTCGCGCGCACAAGAAAAGGTGAGAACACTACGCTCGCATGCACAAGAAGGAGCTAGCTAAGCTTCCTGAGGACGCAAGAAACCTGATCGTTTATGTGAACGCCAGCATCCAGTCTATCGGTTGGGCAAATGCAGCCATATACATTCGAGGAAATGTGACCTGGATAGAGACCCAAGGCAAACCTCGAGGCCACCATACGCCGGGCTTCGACGAACGGGAGGCGTTGTTAGAAGCCATCCTAGGGGCAGTGCCTCACCTGCAAGACGAACAACAGCTAATCATCTGTACCGACTCGCGAGACACTATCAGACAACTCAAGAAATTCAGGTCCACTTCTAGCCCCACCATTGACGCTATCTTCGCCTCAGCGATCTCGCTATACAGGTTCAAGATAATTCAGATTAATGTCAAACGGACTCCCGGGCACGAAGGCATTTTGGGCAACGAGCTAGCTCAAGATGCTGCAGTACAGGCGATGAAGAATCTCACGCAACCGTCCCAGTTGTCTCAGTCCTCTACAGCAGGCTCAACACCACAGCAACAAGACAACTGAGCTTCCCTTATACGATCCAAGGGAGGAATTAAGACTAGCCTAGAAGACACGAAAACATTTTCTGGCAAGATCATAGACCCCAGAACAACACCCTCTCCCTAGGGAAGAATTAAAAAGAATAGAAACAGTGATGTAAAAAAATCATATCAAAAGTCAAATTAGTCTGCCTCAGTGGGCGTCTTGTGTCTCAGCTTGAGATGAGCAAATTAGCCAGTGCAGTAATACTGCTAACCTGGGGTCCTTAACGTGCACCATGTAGTAGTGACACTCGAACGCACGCCGGTACGATGCTCATCCAGATCAGAAACGGTCAGGGGTGGGGAATGAACCCAGGATTCCTGAGCTCTGCAGCGCGAGCTTTCGCTGCACGTGCTCTGAGCTGGGGTTCGCTAGCCCACTGGGCCACCGATCCCCAATCAGTGATGCTCCGCCGCATACGCACAAGCGGAGCAGTCACACCCAGGTTCAGATACCAAATAGTCTTGGCAACACTTAAGAAACAACAACCCTACGCTGTCCCTCCAGACCCCAGACGTCAGCGATATGCCAAGCTGAGGAACCCGTTCCCAGACTTAAACATCTACTCTGGGAATGTAGGGCCCTCTCCAACCTCATAGCACTTCTTCAGTAAGATGGCGAATGATGAAAGAGCCTTAAAACTTCTGGACTGGACGCACCCAGCGGGCGACACCCCGCGCAAGATGAGGATCCTTAGTTCTCTCTTACAGTATATGTCTGAGGGAGGCCTAGGAAACTCCATCTAACACCTTTTATCTAGGAGACGATGCCAAACCTTAAGGCCACCGCGTCATGAGAACTTCGAGTCTCCGGCGATATTCACTTTTTCTTTAAATAAATGTATTCAGCGCCACCACTTCCCGCGGGAAGCGAGCGACCAGTGACCCTATGTTGCGCTTTTTGGTCTCCCACGCCGACTAGGAAGAAGGAAGTGACGTAGGTGTGAATGAACGTATCTTAGCAACACCGCGCATTTTTCGGCTTACCTATTTCCGCTCACTTTTTTTGTGTTCGTCTGCACAAATTCGTCATCAGCGACTCCACCAATAAACATACAAAGAGCGCTGTTGACGTCACCTCCCTCTCCCTGGTCGCCATGGGAGTTCAAAAAGCGGAACATAGGGCCCCAGATGGTGTCAGGAGATACCCTCAAACCAGGAGCTGTTAGTTTCGAGCCGCCGCGGAGGGCCTTGCTGAGGTATGAGGTCCCTGCTCGGCGGCCACGCCCTAAGCCGAAAACTAACACGTTTCAAATATGCCACTTAAGAATTTGAGTGTATCTGAAGTACAGTTCATAATAGTAAGTACACAAAAAATAGACCGAAAATATACCCTTTTTTGCGTAATACCAAAATACGTTTCTGAAAATCTTTCTAAAATACCTTTACTTAAACTACATTTGAAGTTCCCTTCATACGTTCTGAATTATGTAAATTCAAAATTAGTAGGCACAAAAAACCTTTCACATAAAATTTCTTAAAATATTCATTTATTTCATGCATAATTTACTCCAACCCTAATAAAAATGCAGCGATCAGAAATATGTGCAGAATACTCTTAAGATACCTGGAAATCGTAAATACTGTTGTTCTATACCCTAAGTATCTTTTCACTGTAACACTTTGGTAGTTTGACTTAAACTACCAATGTATTGAAAAAGCTCGCCTATCAGAAGTTCACTTCAAGCAGATGTGGAAATACATTGAAGTGCCTAAAAACAACATTTGATTAGCTTGTACAACTGAGTTGTTCAACATCGCACTGATAAATCAGCCCCGTTTATGTTATTGTTCCTTTTTTTCTATCAAGAACACACCAATGAGTTTTCTGCACACCAATAACAAATGGGGTTCGGGAACTACAACCACAACACTTGCTGATGCTGAAAGCTTCAAGCACATGCTGTGAGCAGATATGTTTAGCGAGGTTGTGTTAGCACAATGTTAGTTCACTGAATGTGTATACTCACCATTGTACATGATGTGAGTAGTGACTTGAATATAGTGATGTTAATGATCATAATATATAGTCAACTAGCAAAGAAAAGCAAAATAACTATTTTACAGTGAAGAAACTGCATTGACTTGCTTCGTCCTGAGTTGTGTTATGAATAGGAGGAATAACATTTCATCTAGGAGCCGTTTTTGTGGATACTGTTTTAGCGACTGCACGGGATTATTAATAGTTGTACCTATGCTTTTAGTAAGATATATCGTCCACGAACGTCAAAACACTGTTTCCCGTTTTACAGACTCCAGTGAAGAAGATCGAAGACTTGGAACCTTAATAAGTGCAGAGGTGGTCACTGGCCTAATGATTACCTTCATTATGTAGGCCAGATAAGGCTCTAGAGCAGTCAACGGGACTGTGATTCAGGTGTTCAGTGCGTCATGGGCGTTGTGTTTGTGTTCGTTTCTAATGCTTAGTTTTGGGATGTATTTAGTAGTGCCTTCGAATACCACAGATACACCATTTACTAACACATTCCAAAATAAAATTAAAAAATTGTGTAGCCGGTTTTTTAATACACAAATGGCATCATAAGGGGGAGGAATTATATGGTATATCTAAAATATTTTCTGATTAATATTTATGATATATGTTTGAATACCCTACGGGCGTATTTCGAATGTGGAAAAAATAATACAGAATGAATAAAAATGAATATTCATATCCAATATATTTAAACTTCGTTTCAGAGACTACGGCCCCTTTTCGCTAGAGGCAGTGTTGCGGCGTAGCGTGCTTGCCTTTTTCGCGGGTTTGCAGTGTGTGTGCAGCTAGTGGCTGGCCTCATGTTTTACTTTTGTGCTGTGTCGGTCACAGGTGCCGCCATCGTGAAGGAAGGCGAGCCTTAACCCGAAGATGAAGAAGACAAGAAAGGAAAAGTACACAGATTTACGGACTTTAGCCACTTGGTGGCGGCGGGGCGGCGGTGAGGCAAAACAATAAGCCGTGAGTGAGGAAATGCGGGACCACCGCTGGGAGAAACAACTGGAGCGGACGGATTGAGAGGGAGCCCATACTTGGGCGACACCTATCCCCGTGCGTTGTGAAGCGCGCTCGGTGCGCCGAACATAATGTGGGCGCAGCGTCGGACAGACAGTCATCACCGAAATATTTTTCTTCCATCGTGGGTACAACAAGAAGCTGTGAGCGAGGAGACAAGGAAAAACCCCTAGGATAAACAACTGGAGCGGTCGGTTTGGGAGGGATACGATACTTGATCGACATCTATCCCCGTGCAAGTGAAGCACTCGGTGCGCCGAACATAATGTGGTGGCCGCGTACGACAGAAAGTCATCACCTAAATGTTTCTTCTACCGCGTTATTGATTCAGGTCGAGTCGGGCAAGGGCCGGTGGTGCCGCCTCGCAGCGCCTTTTTGCAGTAGATATATAAATCGAATTTCTTGCGTTTTTTTCTTGTTGCTAAAAGGCGGTGCTGTTTTCGTAGGTAGATTGGTATTGGTGGACGGAAAAGCGTTTTCTAGAATTTGACATAAAGCTTTAGATGAAGGGAAACCACGATTTTAAGCTACAAGATGGGTAAGTGTAGTTACTTTGAAGCGTACCTTGTTTAGTGGCGCTGAACTGAAAAATAGGAATTCAGTACTCTCGCAAAGTCTTCCAGTGAAAATATTCCCGGCGAGATGTTTGGGTATCGCCGCCTCGTGGATTTCTTTCCCAACCCAGAGAAAGGATACTTCAACTTCCTCTTGCTGGTGCAAGCACATGCACAATGTGAAGCTTCTATGCACTACTATTATTAAAACATAACCACGTGGGTAGCATGTGCACAACCCAAAGTGAGGGAAACCACAGCCTTCTTTATACCCACAAAGCCTCGCAGTTCGACCACGGAGCCACAGAGCGCCCGGTCGCAGATTTATACTTCATTTCAGCTTGGGTCCAGACGCAGCCGATGCTACGAGCACGAGCGTGTGGCCCTGACCAGTGCCTGTACTGCACGAGGCGCGTGCTTGGCAGGGACGCTGGAAGCCCGGAGCTCGCGCTTGTAGCATCGGCTGCGTCTGGACCCTAGCTGAAACGAAGTGTAGAGCGCGAGGATCTGGTAGCAGATAGCGTTTCTGGTATTTAGCGCACAGAATTTGCAGCTGCGAGGAGCCGAAACATAGCTTTTTTCAACCCCGACAAGAACGAAGCGGTAGCTTGACAGACGCGAGGAGCAGGAGCGGACATTCCATCGCTCGGGACATATCTGTTTCGACATCTGGCCGCAGCGAGCGCCCGTTACATTCCTCTCTAAGCGATTCAACCAAGAGAAGATGGAAACAACGGATCTGGAGGCCGCCCGAGATATTAGATATATTGGAAGTGACGCCGCGAGAAAGCTCTGGAAGTACCTTGGATCCCTGTACGGAAAGGAAGAAGATGTTACCATAATTGACGAGAGCACGGGGAATCCTCCAGGAGACCTTGGGAACCACCTCACCAGGCACCTGAAAGAGACATATGCTCCTGAGAAGGTGTCCACGCCACAAGAAGGCCGGCTTGCCTCGTATCAATCGTATTCCAACCAAGGGGGGGGGGTGACATCGGGCGTGTAATGGTTGTGCGTGCGCTGGCACGCTTGAAAGGGACTACATCTCAGGGATTGGACGGGGTCCCAGCGAGCGTTCTCAAGTCCTTGGGAAAAGATGCAGCGGAGTAGCTTGTGGATATCTTTGGATCAATCTTAAGGGAAAAGGAACCTGTGTTCCAAGACTGGCGGGTGGCCGCGTAGTTCTGATCCCGGAGATATAGGGGGCGACAAACAGTCCCTTAAGGATTATCGGCCCCTGACCGCGACCTCTACGGTATAGTGGACCTTCGCCCACATATCCAGGAACATATGGCAGCACGGGCAGAATAGAACGAACTGCTCACTGAACTTCAGAGCGGATTTCGGAGGGGTGGAGGGTTGGAAAACAACCTGTTCTCCCTCACGCAGTGCATTGAAATTGCCAGAAAACAGGAAAGATGACTGCTGTGCTGCTATACATACCTGGCAAAAACATATGACAGCGTGCCGCAAGCGCAACTCGAGCGACGTTTGGATGAGGTCCACCTTCTTTTCGCAGCCTAGCTGTCATACGGCGCCTATGCTCACGCAATACAGTAATGACGCAACTAAGGGGTCGACTCATAGCAAGTCCCAGTGACGAGGGTTCTCCGACAGGGATGCCGACCCTCCCTGCTTTTTTTATATTCCGTATGTGTCAGGGTTGGAGGAACGCCTGATCCAGTCGGAGGTGGGTTGTTTACTGACACACATGGAAGGCGGCGCAGAGGTGAAGTGGATGCTGCCGGGCCGCACCTATGCGGACGATATTGTACTGACAGCGGAGACGGTGCAGGACCTGCAGCGTCTAATATGTATATGTGAGATGGAGGCGGCTAGCTAAGCCTTCGGTTTTACACCAAAAGTCGGCAGTGCTTCAATTAGCCGGGTTCGAAGAGGCTATGTTATACAGTCTGGTGTGAACGGTGAGCAAGTACAGGTACAGAAGTCTTACAAATACCTGGGAGTTGTACTGACAACAAGCGGGAGTACTTGTCCGAGAATTATGCTCCCTCCGGCAGGCAGCCGTGCGAGGTACGAATGTACTCCGAAAACGTAACCTTTGGAGCTGCAATCGTTTTTTGGTGTCTTGCAAACTCTGGAAGGCGGTTGTGGTGCGAGGATTCACCTTCGCCAACGCGGTTCTTTGCGTCCCTGGAACAGAGCGGGAAGTCATGAAACGTCGTCAACGAGGGTTCGGTAGGCAGGACCTGGGCTGTCACAGAATCGTGGCCACCGAAGCAGTCCAGGGAGACTTTCGCTGGTCGAGTGGTCCTCGTTTAAACAAGGAAAGTGGCCGATAAAATAACGTACGAAAGCCATGTCCGGCTCATGGACCGCGGGCGGTGAGCCAAGAGACTTCTTCTACATGTACCTCGCGGCAGTGCAGACTGGCTGGAGGAAACGGCTGTATAAGTTAGAGGACAAATACGGCTTCTTTGTAACACCTGTAACTATTAGATCAGATAGGAAGTGGGAACTGGAGATACAAAACAGAATGAAAGAGGAGGAGGCAGCTCGGCGGGCAGAAACGGCAAAGTTCAAGTTGACGCTATACATGTACCATCCATTTAAGCGCGAAATTTCGCAGAGATGATATACGATAACAGCCTGGGCAGCCGGCTCCTCTTTGAGTCACACGCAGGACGGCTGGGTCATTCCATGCCAAACGTCCCAGACGTTGCGTTGCGCGCGACCACCTTCGATTTCTGAAAAAAAAAGAAACATTTGTGGCCTTTTGCCGCATTGACCGTAGCCATGCCCTAAAATATTTTTGACGAAAATTTTTTTTGATGGCTTGACCGCGGCTTAAATTTTTGAAAATAGCGTGAAAATAGGTTTAACTCCATAATTTATGAAAATCTGCTTTTTTATGAAACACTTAACAATATTTTTTCTTAAGTATGAACCGCTTTCGACTTCCAATATGGTTGGGCTTGTGCAGTTTTGTTTAATTTAAATATTTTTTTAAACACAACTTTTTCAATATGTTAACAGTTTTGTAATTTTACTTAAAAATATGTAAGTGCTTTGGGGATTTAATAGAACTTTTTACCGGCAGTCCTGAAGGTATGTAATTTATAAAAAAATGTTTAAACCGCTCAAATAAATATCTCGCAGTAAAAATAATCCTGAATTTGCCAAAAAGTGCGTTTTGACGCATAAACAGCCGTTTATTTCACCCTGAGGTGGTCCAAGTAAAAATACAAAATAAGGTGGGCTTGGAAGAACAATCAAATGTCTTTAGATTCTCAAAGTTTAATGAAAGTGAGTTTTGTTTAAAGCGAGAAAACAATCTTTGAATTTGAACTCTCGCACCACAACCTGCCGTCGCTTCTTAACACCTCTTCGCCGCACAGCCCGCCATCGGCTACGATAGGTAACACGATTAGGTCCAAAGAAAGAACGGAGTTTACTGCCGCTTCCCCTTGTCCGTCTTTCCGGCTGCAAGGGAAGAAATGGCGGGCATCGTGTTGATAATCGCAGGTGCCGCCAGTGCGTAGCCATAGCAGGCCCGTTGTGCCCTTTGTATCCGGGGCGGCTCCTCACACTCCAAAACGCGATGCCTTATCGACGGGCGGCATCGGCTGGCGTGGAATTCTCAATGCGTCAGGCGACGTGGGTTTCTCCATACATATATCTTACTCCTCCATGAGAAGTACGATATATTGATAGAAAGGTGGAATATCTTTGCCTAAACACCACATTGTATTTGGATTGCTATGTAAGTAAGCATCATAAATATTGGCTTGAAGTAATTAAAAAAATAAGGGATATGTAAGAATTTTAGCATCTTTGATAGTTTTGTTACAAACTATCTCGTTGCTGCAGGTGACTGTAAATACTCTGATGGACAGGTCGCACGAGGCGATGCTGAAGTCGTCATCAAAGATGACGATTCGAAGGTTCGCTCTCGTGCGACCAAAGCACTGGTCAGGGTCAGAGCGAAGCGCTCGCGCCCAGACCGGTCTCGGCCAGGTTCAATTTCTTTGATATGCTGTGCTGGTAAACACCGGGCTGTGGGGACATGGATGGATGGATGGATGGATGAATACGGCTGAGCCCTTTGGATCGGGCGGTAGCTTACGCCACCTAGCCAATTTGTCTTACCATTTAAGCTTAGAATATTTAAATGGTGAAAACTATATACACTCCGCACTGAACAGAAAGTGAGGCTATAAAACCCCTTGCCATCAGTCAATAAGAAAATACCTAGTTTTCTCGTG
This sequence comes from Ixodes ricinus, assembly GCA_037355805.1. Classification (NCBI taxonomy): domain Eukaryota; kingdom Metazoa; phylum Arthropoda; class Arachnida; order Ixodida; family Ixodidae; genus Ixodes; species Ixodes ricinus. The sequence continues at coordinate 627 of JAZHYW010035785.1, read as the reverse complement.
CTTTCTGCCACCATTCACTTAATCTTTGCTTGGTAATCTCTACTGTCTTGTAATCAACTTTTTCTTCGCTGTCTCTACAACCCAATGACTTTATTAAATCTATGTTGTCTTCGGTAGGCATAGGGTGAAGCCCTTTACAGTAGAGTATCAAGTGCTCAGCCGTCGCGTCCACCTCTCCACAAGCAGCGCACACTGTATCCATTTCCTGGTACTTCGCTCTGTATGTTCTGGTTCGCAAAGCACCTGTCCTTGCCTCAAACAACAATGAGCTTCCCCTAGAATTCTCATAAATGCTTTCTTTGGCAATAACTGTTTTGTTTAATCTATAGCTTTCCAGAGCCCTCTTTGTCTGCATTCCCTCTAGCCACCGATCTCTTTCTGTGGCGCTTAACTTTCTTCTTAAGGGGGATTCAACCGCTATTTATTTGTACCCTTTTCCTCATAGATGGCGCAGGAATTTTTCCGGAACAAACGAGCTGCATGCTCGCAGCTGCGCATGCAGGTCGGGCGCTCGAGGTGGGCTGGCCCACGGGCTGTTCGCCGCCGATCTCGAGCTAGATCTTCTTCGCTACTGCGTCCGCCGCTGCAGAAAGCGGACAACAGGCGGCGCGAGATACGAGCCAGTAC